>JAFFST010052180.1:7116-20800 GCA_022414735.1 Noturus placidus
GTACTGAGATCTTTATTGCTTTTCTCTCGTTAGTGCAACGTGTTTTGTCTTCATTTCATTTCCTTATTCATTTCTTCATTCTATTGTTTATTTACTAAACAGAACAGACAGATCGGTTGCTGGCAGTAACGACCTGTTAACCATAAACTCAGCGTGAGACAGGAAAAGAGGAGTTCTGTTTTGATGTCCTTTATAAAAGATTCAGAGATCACACGATTAAAGATTAATGCTACTGAGAGGATGCAGAGAGACAAATAAAAATAACTTATAAATAAAAGAGAGAGAGAGAGAGAGAGAGAGACAGACAGACAAAGAGAGAGACAAAAAGATGGAGAAATGGAGAGAGAGATAGACAGAAAGAGAGAGAAATTGATGGGGACAGACAGACAGACAGACAGACGAGAGTGACAGAGATATGGAGCAGCAGGGCAAATGTTTACTCTAGCAGTTTTCCATAACAGTCCTGACCACACCCACCATATTCATTTTACACTCATTAATATTCACTACACACTAATTAATATTCATTTTACACTCATTAATATTCACTACACGCTGACGAACATCCATCCATCCATCCATCTTCAACCGCTTACTCCTTTTCAGGGTCACGGGGAACCTGGAGCCTATCCCAGGGAGCATCGGGCACAAGGCGGGGTACACCCTGGACAGGGTGCCAGTCCATCGCAGGGCACAATCACATACACACTCACATTCATACACTACAGACACTTTAGACATGCCAATCAGCCTACCATGCTGACGAACATGCTACAACATATTCCCTTAAGATTTAGAAGCTGTTTTAAATAGAATTTGGCAACTCTAGTGTAGTGTGTGTGCGTGTGTGTGCGTGTAAATGAAGCTGTAAATGTCAGGGACATAGAGAGAGACGTAATGAGAAAAGTTTTACGTGGATTAGGAGAGTTTTAATGAACATTTTATGCTCAATTAAAGCTGATTTACAGGAAAGTAACACACACACACACACACACACACACACACTTCATATTTAATCTTTGAGAACTGAATTGTGACCATATGGATTCGAGTAAAGAGATTTTCGCTCTCTCTCGCTCTCTCTCTCTCTTGTTTTTATTCCGTCTCTCTTTTAATCCGTATAAAAGAGAGGATGAGGCAGGGATGGTGCGGAGAGAGAGAAAACTCAACACTTGTTTTTGTGGATAAAATTTGCTAAAGGAGTTTAAAAAGCCTCCTTTCCTAATAACTGCATATACTGGAGCTTCGAAAAAAATATGGAATATCGTGGAAAAGTTTATTTCTTCCGTAATTGAATTCAAAACGTGGACCGAGTATTGAGCGCATAAATTAACATAATTTTTAGAAGGTCGACATTTCTGTATTATAAATTCTTTATTTGAATATTTTTAGATACTGGATGTTTGATGTCCTTCAGCTGCAAGCTGCAATCATCGAGATTAAAACAAAACAAAAAGGAAGATTTTAAATATTTCACTTTGTGTTTTGAATCTAGAACATATGAAAGATCCACTGTTTGAATTAAATTACAGAAAGAAAAAAAAAATCCACGAGATTACATTTTTTTTAGATGCACCTAATTACACACACTCCCTGCAGTGCAATGTGGGTATTTGGGGCATGAACCCACTGGAGTGCATTGTGGGATTTCATGAGCGTTACAAATTAGTTCTTAAAGTAGCACACTATGGTGTGCAGAGGTGCACACACACGCACACACACACACAGTGTGTCAGTGTCAGTCAGATTCTGTTTCTTTTTGCTGGGTGTTAAATCTGTTCTCTATAAATATCAGTGTGCTGATGTTGAATATTTTTCCCAGCGTGTGTTAATGAAGAGAAGCTCGTGTGTGATGATCACTCTTCTTTACTTTATCCTCACTAACACGGCCAAGTTCCTCTGCTAAACTCACATCAACTTCATTACAGAGTCATTTATACATCTCTCTCTCACACACACACACACACAAACACACACAGCTGGTGGAACTTCAGTGAGAAAAGCAAAACTCAAGCAAGAACATGATCATCACCTGTATTCACTAGCGAGGAAAAGAAATAAAAGTAAAGGCATAAAGCCAACCAGCGAATAAAATCTAACTAGCTGGGAAAAGAAACAAACTGTGTGTGTGTGTGTGTGTGTGTGTGTGTGTGTGTGTGTGTGTGTGTGTGTGTGTTTCTGAGACTCCTGATTAGACAAGAACCCAATTTAGCTGCTATTATGTTCACACACACACACACACACACACACACACACACACACACACTGATAAAGACGGATGGTGTTATTAGTCAGCAGATCAGTGACGTTCATCACAAACTCTTAAGGACAATCAATGATCCAATCAGAGAGAGAGAGAGAGAGAGAGAGAGAGAGAGAGAGAGAGAGAACACATGTAGAACACATGTGAGAGAGAACACATGCAGGAAGACAGCTATGTGCACAGACAGGTAGATAAACACAGACAGACCAACAGAAAATTATAGAGACAGACAGAAGTGAGGGGGAAATTGATAGGATTGTTTATTTTTTACAACAGTCCATGACGATCTACTGCTAATCACATACACACACACACACACACACACACACACACACACACACACACACACACACACACACACACACACCTCATGCATAATGTAAAACTCATCATAATTTGGCTCTTTGTGTTTAATGAGGATTGAAGTCTCCCAGAATGCAATGCAATATTTATTAGACAGTCTCTCTCACTCTCTCTCTCTCCCTCTCTCTCTCTCTCTCTCTCTCTCTCTCTCTCTCACACACACACACACACACACATACACACACACACACACACTACAAAAAATATTTACACCAGACAGAAGAAGAGTGATGAGACAGGTACATGGAGAGAGAGAGAGAGCAATAGTGACAGACAGATATAGGTACAGAGAGGGACATGTACAGTGGGGGTGGGGAAAGTATTTGATCCCCTGCTGATTTTGTACGTTTGCCCACTGACAAAGAAATAACCAGTCTATAATTGTAATGGTAGGTTTATTTGAACAGTAAAAGACAGAATAACAACAAAAAAAATCAGAAAAAAGCATGTGATAAATGTTATAAATTGATTTGCATTTTAATGAGGGAAATAAGTATTTGACCCCCTCTCAATCAGAAAGATTTCTGGCTCCCAGGTGTCTTTTATACAGGTAACGAGCTGAGATTAGGAGCACACTCTTAAAGGGAGTGCTCCTAATCTCATTTTATTACCTGTATAAAAGACACCTGTCCACAGAAGCAATCAATCAATCAGAACTCTCCACCATGGCCAAGACCAAAGAGCTCTCCAAGGATGTCAGGGACAAGATTGTAGACCTACACAAGGCTGGAATGGCTACAAGACCATTGCCAAGCAGCTTGGTGAGAAGGTGAAAACAATTGGTGCGATTATTCGCAAATGGAAGAAACACAAAAGAACTGTCAATCTTTCTCGGCCTGGGGCTCCATGCTAGATCTCACCTCGTGGAGTTGCAATGATCATGAACACAGTGAGGAATCAGCCCAGAACTACACGGGAGGATCTTGTCAATGATCTCAACGAAGCTGGGACCATAGTCACCAAGAAAACAATTGGTAACACACAACACCATGAAGGACTGAAATCCTGCAGCACCCCTGCTCAAGAAAGCACATATACATGCCCGTCTGAAGTTCGCCAATGAACATCTGTATGATTCAGAGGACAACTGGGTGAAAGTGTTGTGGTCAGATGAGACCAAAATGGAGCTCTTTGGCATTAACTCAACTCGCCGTGTTTGGAGGAAGAGGAATGCTGCCTATGACCCCAAGAACACCATCCCCTCCGTCAAACATGGAGGTGGAAACATTATGCTTTGGGGGTGTTTTTCTGCTAAGGGGACAGGACAACTTCACCGCATCAAAGGGACGATGGACGGGGCCAAGTACCGTCAAATCTTGGGTGAGAACTTTCTTCCCTCAGCCAGGGCATTGAAAATGAAAAGTAAGTACTAAGTCATGTTTTGCAGAGGGGGTCAAATACTTATTTCCCTCATTAAAATGCAAATACATTTATAACATTTTTGACGTGTTTTTCTGGATTTTTTTGTTGTTATTCTGTCTCTCACTGTTCCAATAAACCTACCATTAAAATTATAGACGGATCATTTTTTTGTCAGTGGGCAAACGCACAAAATCAGCAGGGGATCAAATACTTTTTTCCCCCCACTGTACAGAGAGATTGAGACAGCAAGATAGACAGAGTGATACAGACAGGAAGCTATATTTATAAAGAGTGTGACATATATATAGAGACAGTGAGAAAAGAATATTCAGAGACATGCAATATGAGAGTCACAAAGTTAGACTCTCCTTCTCTCTGTCTAGCTTTCTGCCTTTCTATATTTAATCTGTTTGTCTTACATCACTGATGAGGAAGTGTGTGTGTGTGTGTGTGTGTGTGTGTGTGTGTGTGTGTGTGTGTGATTAGACAAGTGACTGACAGCTGTCACTTTCTCATCTGTGAAACAAAGACAAGATTGAGAGAGACAGATGGAGTGTGAGAGAGAGGTGGAGAGTGAGAGAGACAGGTGGAGAGAGACAGATGGAGAGTGAGAGAGACAGATGGAGAGTGAGAGACACTTAGATGGAGAGAGAGAGACACACAGATGGCGAGAGAGACAGACAGATGGAGAGTGAGAGACAGACATATGTAGAGAGAGAGATGGAGAGAGTGAGAGAGTTGGGATTTCAGTGTTGTTCTCTCATCTGTCCTTTAAATTAGCGCACTAGTACAGCTGAGTGTGTTTTAGCCTTACATGCAACATTACTCACACACACACACACACACACACACGCACACACACACACATTATTACACACATTATCAGAGTCAAAGTGATTCACATCCAGAGTTTATTCCCTTAAATCTCAGATCTCCGGGACACACACACCGAATTTCTACATTGCTACAGTTTACAAAAATTAATCAATTAATAGTCGAATCACTTTTTCACTAGAATTCACTCAGAAGAGGATGGAGACCACCTCACTCACTCTCACACCTGAATACCTTCTCACCTGAGTAAAGAACCGCACCGAGGAGAACACACAAGGGTTTCTATACACTGCTAGTATGTGTGTGTGTGTGTGTGTGTGTGTGTGTTCAGTAACACAGAGCCATTCATACAGTGATGTACAGACACAGCACTGATAACTAGCTCAGGAGACATAACAATAAAATCTGTGTGTGTGTGTGTGTGTGTGTGAGAGAGAGAGAGAGAGAGAGAGAGAGATTAATAATATAAATTCATGAACAAAAATAAAAACAGAACAAATTGTCTTTTTTTCAGTGAGATAACAGTGCTGTCAGAAAAATCTAAAGAAAGTTGAAGATGTCTCTCTCACACACACGGAGGTCATTATCAGTGACAGGCCTTAATTTCGGTTCTGAGATTGTCGTCTAAAAAAGGCAACAGTTATCACCTCGCAATTAACACACACCCACTGTTAAAGTGCATAAATTAGAGAGAGAGAGAGAGAGAGAGAGAGAGAGAGAGAGAGAGAGAGTGATGACAGATGGCTGCTGAGAGAATTCAGAAATGTGACTGGTTTATAAACGGAGACTTAGTTCTCTCCACTGGAGTCTACACACAGAAAGGGATTAGTTAGTTGTAACAGAACCTCATCCGCTTTATTCTGTTTCTCACACCACTCCAATTATTCACTTCAACATGACTGTGCACAATACCTGATCAGGTTATAGTTACATTTAACGTGTTGTGTTTCTCTCCTTGTCGCACGTGTGTGTGTGTGTTCAGATTTCTCCTCCTGCTTGTCAGATTCGTGGAACCGGAGTATCGTCACGGCACCAGATGGATTGCAGTTACTGGAACTTTTAGGTTTTTTGTCTTTAATTAGCAGGAAACTTCTCTATATGTGTACGAGATGAAACCCAGCAGGTACACAACAACTGATGTGTTGTGTGCACTCGTGTGTGTGTGTGTGTGTGTGTGTGTGTGTGTGTGTGTGTGTGTGTGTGTGTGTGTGTGTGTGTGAAACCCTTTCACCCACATCTGAGATCAGTGTTATTGAAAGATCTCATTTTCATTTGCTGAGATCTTTGGTGAACTTTTCTCATTAAGAAGCATGTCTTTAATTAACGGATTTCCATCATCAGCTAATTACATTAAACACTGACGAGGAAGGGGTGTGTGTGTGAGAGAGAGAGAGAGAGAGAGAGAGAGAGAGAGAGAGAGAGAGAGAGATTGTCAGAAATGTAAACTGAAAGTAGAACTGAAAACCTAGTTTTCAAAACTTTTATTTTATAACACATTTTTCCAAAGATGTTTAAGTGTATAGCGTGTGATTTGAGATGCAGCCCGAGCGGAGACGTGTACTACACTGTAATGAGGATTATAGTGAAGTGCTAATCACAACATTTCTTGACTAGTGAGATAAACACTAAAGATTAGCTAACATACTCCGTGACGACACCTTAGCTAGCAGTAGTGTGAATTATCTCACTGTGTATGTAGCAGGTGATTACAGAGAACAGACCGAGTAACACAATGATAATCATAAAGGCTAAAGGTGCATCCCAAATAGCATATTTATGCACTATTCTACACCATTGTGTAGAACAAGGAGAAGATGAAGAAGAAGGATGATGATGACGCGGTTATTTATGTGTGGAACTTTGGACACTTCACGCACTCAGCAGTTGCAGGTTTGGTTACATAGTGGAAAGGGGGCGGAGCTAGCAGGCTCTGACTCCAGCAGAATCAAAAGTGGTTGATGTCAATAAACGCATCACTTCCTGTCTGAACTAAAGAACTCATAGGGAGTTTTCACTTCTACTTAATGCACTTCTCTTAATTTGTACAGTTTATTATTATTATTATTATTATTATTATTATTATTATTATTATTATTATTATTATTATTATTATTATTATTATTCTGTCAGCTCCAGTGAAGTTTATTCATCAGCTATGAAATAAGATGTGAATGGATATCCCAGAATGCATTGCTGCACCTTCCTTTAAAAACTGTTGATGGGAATAAAAAGTTTTTCGTGTAAAAGATAGTGTACAGATTTGTCTGTATAACTCATCTAACCGCACATGTAGTGCTAATGCAGTACATTAGTGAGTTATCCAGCATGCTAGCTGGGCAGGAACATACAGCACCCTCCGTTAATATTGGCACCCTTTGTAAATATCAGCTGTGAACTCTGTGAAAAATTGTCTTTATTATTGAAACGTTTGTTAAATAAAGTCACAAAAATACTCAAACAATTAAAAAACAACAACAAAGGTTTATTTAAAAAATCTTCATTAAATATAGGTGTGTAACAATTATTGGCACCCCTAAGAATGCATATGAGAAAAATATATTTGAAGTATATTCCCATCGATGTTTTACTTTTTTTTTAGTACACCTGTGTGATTAGGAACAGGAAATTGTTCAAATTGTTCATGACTTCCTGTTTCACAGGGGTATAAATATGAGGTAACACACAGCCCAAATTCCCTTAGTCACTTTATTAAAGTTCACTGAAATATCTCTCGCTGGTGAATAAATTGATCTGTTTGTAGTTTTTTTTTTTTGTTGTTTTGTGTTTACGACTGAAGCGTGACGCAGACCTCTGCACTAATCTTAAACATTTCGGTAATATTCTGTAACACATGAAATTTCACACGCGCACACACACAGACACACACACACACAGGCTGTACAGTCTCTTTAATAGAAGCTAATGATGTTAACGCTACGTGATGTCACTGGGGTTTTATTTTTATGCTCGTTAAAACAATTAGAAGAGTTCTGGTTAGCAGGTGTGCAGGTCGAGTGTGTGGGAGGAACAAGCTGAGAAGAGTGTGTGTGTGTGTGTGTGTGTGTGTGTGTGTGCGTGTGTGTGTGTGGGTGGGTGGGTGCATGCTTTCATATTAATCTCAATAATAAAACACAGCACATGACACTAGGACTCCAATCTCTCAATTCGTCCGTCTGTTTCTTTCTCCATCTCTCTCTCTCTCTCTCTCTCTCTCTCTCCCATGTGATTAGTGTCTCTCTCTCCATTTGTGTCTGTCTCTGTCTCCCAGTCTCTCTCTCACTGCATCTGTCTGTCTCTCTCCCTGTCTCTCTCTCTGTCTCTCTCTCTCTCCCCATCTCTCTCCCTGTCTCTCTCCCCGTGTGTGTATGTGTGTGTGTGTGTGTCTCTCTCTCTGAGTCTCTCTCCCGTGTGTGTGTGTCTCTCTCTCTGTCTCTCTCCCTGTCTCTCTCTCACTCCATCTGTCTGTCTCTCTCTCTCCCTCTCTCTGTGTCTCTCTCCCCGTATCTCTTTCCCCATCTCTCTCTCTGTGTCTCTCTCCCAGTCTCTCTCTCACTCCATCTGTCTGTCTCTCTCTCCCTCTCTCTGTGTCTCTCTCCCCATCTCTCTCTCTCTGTGTCTCTCTCACTCCATCTGTCTGTCTCTCTCTGTGTCTCTCTCCTCTCTCTCTCTCTCTCTCTCTCTCTCTCTCTCTCTGTGTGTCTCTTTCACCGTCTCTCTCACACCATCTGTCTGTCTCTCTCTCTCTGTGTGTCTGTCTCTCTCCCTGTCTTTCCTTCACTCCATCTGTCTGTCTGTCTCTCTCTCGCTCTCTCTCTGTGTCTCTCTCCCCGTCTCCCCCCCCCCATCTCTCTCAGTGTCTGTCTTTCTCCTGTTTGTCTCTCGCTCTCACTCCATCTGTCTGTCTCTCGCCCCATCTATGTCTCTCTCCCGGTGTCTCTCTCTCACTCCATCTGTCTGTCTCTCACCCCATCACTGTCTCTCTCCCCCTGTCTCACTCTCTCAATCCATCTGTCTGTCTCTCTCCCCATCTCTCGCTCTCTCACTCCATCTGTCTGTCTCTCTCCCCATCTCTTTCTCTCTCTCTCGCTCTCTCTCTCTGTCTCTTTCCCCGTATCTCTCTCTCTCACTCCATCTGTCTGTCTCTCACCCCATCTCTTTCACTCCATCTGTCTCTCTCTCTATGTCTCTTTCCCCGTCTCTCTGTCTCTCTCTGCTCATGCACGGTGGTGGAGCGAGTGTGGCGTGTTGAGCGTGTGAGAGCGGCTGGCGTTTTGTGGTCTTTGTGAATGACGTTGATAGGGGAAACAAGCTAGTGCAGAAAGTCATTGTGCTTAGTAATGAGCTTACAATGGTTTCTTCCCTGAGTTCCCCATCCAAAAATATCATACTGTCTAATGTCCCTCCTTTCATCTCTGATGAGTTGTTATCAAAAGAACTGTCTAGGTACGGGCGGTCGGTCTCCCCCATTAAGAAAATCCCCCTTGGCTATGAGTCCCCACTAGTTAAACACTCGGTATTGTTGTGGATAAAAATCAATCTTTAAGTCAAAAGAAATCTTGAGAGTCGGAGAGCTTTCTGGAAGTCAAAATCAAAAAGTTTTATTGAAAAAACACAGCATGCGGGGGTTGTCGGCCGAGAGAACCCCGATCATACATACCACACAGCTATTTAAGATTCCCACCATACAATAACTCTTCCCCTAGGCGTGGCTTTAAACTACCTGGACCAATCATCATTGCCTTAACTAGTTCTTTTTCACCCATAGGCTGATGTGTGTGTGTGTCTGTTTCTTCAAATGCTAGTCTTCAAAGAGCTAGTCTTTTCCAGAGGTGAGAAAAAGGGATGCCGGATAGTCTCGTCCTTGTTCTTTGAAGTCTTATCACTTCTGTGGACACAGACTAGCAAATTCTGGGGGTCTTTGTCTTTTTGCCTTTTGCCCAGACTTCTAGTCTGCACCAGATGGTCACTTCAAACAAGCTCACACCTCCAATGCGCACACCTAGGGTACCCTATGATTTCCTTATCACCGGGGGAGAAATCTCATTTGCATCAAGCTTCCAAGCTTCAATCCACATTCCTACTGAATCATTGTCTACATATTGTATCCCAGTGAATTAATGTTTAAATGTGTGTGACATTGTATCCTTCAGTCATATATTTAACAGCTATTTATATTACAGTGAATTATATTGCATCATAGGTGAATTGCACATATTCCATGTATATTTTCTATAGTATCTTTTAGAAGAATGGTTTTTATGGGAACGGAAGAGTTGAACCTAGTGTCTGAGTTTAGTGTGGGAGGCTATGGATACAGCATTTTTGTGTCTTCGGACGCAGATATGAAATGTTTTAAATGTGACAAATTGGGGCGTCTTGTCCGGACCTGTCCTGAGAGGCAGAGTGACCCCAGTGTTTCTGAGCGATCCGGGGCTGGATGTTGCTGGGCCTTCTGGAGCCGTTCCCCCTGCGGCTGCAGCTCAGCCCGCTGCTGAAAGCGCCTGTGGGAGATGATTGAAGTTCACGAACTGATTGATATTTGGAGAAATTTAAATATAAAGCAGAGACAGTATATGTGGGCCCACTCCATTGACAACACACTCTCCCTGGCAAGACTAGATCGCTTTTATGGTTTTAAACATAAGCTGACACTTTTCACTAAATGTTTTATTGTTCCGGTAGGCCTCTCTGATCAGAGCATGGTGCAGTGTATCGTCAGTAAGAAAAATGTAAAGCCAAAGAGTGCTTACTGGCATTTTAATAGGAATTTTAGGGAATTTTAGATTTGTGGGAATCTTTTATTTATTTCTGGAATGTTTTTAAAAATGAAAAGACGGCTTTTAGTTCTATACAGCAGTGGTGGGATGTAGCCAAAGCTAAAATTAAGACTTTTTGTCAACAGTAAACTCTTAATGTCACAAGAGACATTGTCAGATCTCTGAAAGCTCTGGAGACTGGCACAGTGGAACTCCAGTGTTTGAAGGCCACAGGAGATCGAGGGGGGATTGAAGCCCTCAACAGTAAATAAAACTTTAATGAATGACCTGTTGGGCATTGCAGCTCAGAGGGCGCTGGTCCGCTCACACTTTAAAAGCGTGAATGAGATGGATGCTCCTAAGTTCTTTTTTGGTCTAGAGCAGAAGAATGGACAGAAAAGATTCATACATGTTGTGCGAACAGAAACAGGAGATCTCCTGTCAGATCCCACTGAAATTCGCAAGCAGACAGTTAGTTTCTACTCGAAGCTGTATAGCAGTGAGCAGTCAGGGGCACAGACAGTGGAAGAGAGCTTCCTTCGCGACCTGCCAAAGCTGTCAGAGCATGTGGCCAGCAATCTAGACGCAGAGCTAACTCTAGCGGAGCTCTACGAAGCTCTCCAGGGGATGGAGAATGGACGGGCATCAGGCAAAGGTGGTCTCCCTATAGAGTTCTACAAAGCTTTCTGGACAGTTGTAGGGCAGGATGTGCTGCTCGACAGTGTGAAAGGAGCTGCAGGAGAGCCCTGACTACAAACTGCTATCAAAAGCCTTGGCTTCAAGACTGACTAAGGTAATGAAGCAAATCACTCACCTTGACCAGACGTACTGTGTGCCTGGCAGATCTATATTTGATAATATACATTTATTTCGTGATATTTTGGATGTCTCCAGGCTATTGGGATTAAAGACTGGTCTTATTTTTCTAGATCAGGAAAAGGCTTTTGACCGGGTTGAACATGAATACTTGTGGAAGGTGCTGGAAACCTTCGGTTTCAACCCAAGTTTCATAGCCATGATCAAGACTTTGTAAAGTGACATTGAGAGTGTACTGAAAGTTAATGGTGGTTTGTGTGCCCCTTTTAGAGTCTACAGAGTCATTAGGCAAGGCTGTTCTCTGTCAGGCATGTTGTATACCCTTGCATTTGAACCTCTTTTATGTAAACTGAGATCTCAACTTGCTGGTTTTAAGATATCTCAATCCTGTGCTTTTCTGTGTCTCTCAGCATATACAGATGATGTAGTTAATGCTGGGAGCACAGACTGATGTGGATATTTTAATTGATGTTTTAAATGATTTTGAGATTTTATCGTCTGCAAAGGTAAACTGGACCAAAAGTGAAGTCATTCTAGTTGGAGAGTGGGATGGTGGGCAGCCAACATTACCAGCTGGGTTGGTGTGGAAAAAGACTTGTTTTAAATACTTGGGGGTTTATCTAGGCAGCATTGAGTTTTTAGTAAAAAATTGGGAAGGTGTTGTTGAAAAGGTGAAGGGCAGGTTGAGCAGGTGGAAGTGGTTGGTCCCACAAATGTCCCTCAGGGGACGAATGCTGGTCATCAACAACTTGGCAGCTTCAACCCTGTGGCACAAGTTGGCATGTGTGGATCCGCCACCAAACCTGCTCTCAAACATCCAGGCCCTACTAGTGGACTTTTTCTGGGACAAACTGCACCAGGTCCCTCAAAGTGACCTTCATCTGCCCAAAGAAGAGGGAGGGCAGGGGCTGGTCCATATGGCCAGCAGAACCACCACCTTCCGACTCCAGTTCATCCAAAGACTCCTCACTGGACCTGAGAGGTTAGTATGGAGAACAGCTGCTTATATGCTGTGACACAAAGTAGGAGGACTGGGACTGGACAGAACTTTGTTTTTAATGGACACAAGAACGCTGGACCTTACTGGATTACCAGTTTTTTATCGTGGGCTTTTTAAAATATGGAACTTTTTTAAAAAACAAATCAAGGGTTGCATAACACCACACTGGCTGCTGGAGGAACCCCTGGTGTATGGTGAGTGGTCTCTCTGTGGATATATCTGGTGTAACCACCCCATCATTATCCAGAGTTCTGGTCTCATTGGGGATTGTGACACTCAGCTGGTGAACATCACAGGAATGGACCTGTCACGGGCTGAGGACTTGGCTGCGCGCCTAGAACTACGTTCCCCACGCATGGTGAATAAACTCCTACCCTAACGTCACTGCAGCGTACTCGGCTGATGGACAATGAAACGGACGAGAATGGGCCTACAGAGGAGGAACCCTTTCCCCAGGTGGGCATCGCTCCAGATCTAGATGGGTGCGGTGGCCCCCTCCTGGAGTTCAGCAGTGACATAAACTTTGAGACTGTGACAGATAAACTCCTATACAAAGCCTGCGTGAAAGTTTTAAATAAGAGAAAACTGAATGGGAGAGTGGACACCCCATGATTATCACAGAGCAGGTGCATTTATATGGAGAATTGATTACACACAGGTGGATTCTATTTATCAAGGCACTGTATTTATATATTGAGTCGCATTTGACTTTAGTGTGTATAATGTGACTTTTGTTAAATAAAAGAATGTAAAAGTCAAAGTCTCTCCCTGTCTCTCTCTCACTCCATCCCTCTCTCTGTGTCTCTCTGTATATCTCTCCTCGTCGCTTTCTCTCCCCCATCTCTCTCTCTCTCTGTCTGTCTCCCTCCGATGTCTCTCTCTCTCACTCCATCTGTCTGCTGCTCACCCATCTCTCTCTCACTCCATCTGTCTGTCTCTCTCCCTGTCTCTCTGTCACTCCATCTGTCTGTCTCTCTTGCTCTCCATCTCTCTGTCTCTCTCTCTGTCTCCCCCCTCTCTTTCTCTTTCTCTCTCTATGTCTCTCTCCCCGTATCTCTCTCCCCCAATCTCTCTCTCTCGCCCCATCTCTCTCACACTCCATCTGTCTCTTACCCCATCTCTCTCTCACTCCATCTGTCTCTCGCCCCATTTCTCTCTGTCTCTCTCTCTCTCTCTCTCTATGTGTCTCTCTCACAGTCTTTCTCTCTCTCTCTCTCTCTCTCTCTCTCTCTCTCTGTATATACAGTGGTGTGAAAAAGTGTTTGCCCCCTTCCTCATTTCCTGTTCCTT
>JAFFST010052181.1:4430-24257 GCA_022414735.1 Noturus placidus
ATGCCTCCTGGGATAGGCTCCAGGTTCCCCCGTGACCCTGAAAAGGAGTAAGCGGTTGAAGATGGATGGATGGATGGATTTCCATGTTCTAGAGTTCTTCAGAAACAGTATTCCTACACAGTTTCTAAAACACCTGGACGACCTAGCAGATTATTCTCCGTCAGAGTTGTTCCTATAAAGACATTTATGAATAAACTGAATGATTTATGCCTTGATCCCGGATCACAGCGTGTCGAAGAGTTCCCATCATTACCCAGTAGATCATAAATAAAGGGTTTGGATAGTTAAAGCTTCTTAATATCCTAAAGGGAGGAACCTTTTCTTGAAGCCTGTCCCACACTGACTACGTTTACATGGACAGCAGTAATCTGATTATTGACCTCACTCTGATTAAGATAATAATGTGATTAAGGTGTTTACATGAGTCGCTTTTAGAACACTCCTGCCATGTTCCCGTTTTACATGTTATAGATCATAATTAGATTAACAACCCGCGTCATTACATCACCGCGCCACGCCGTCCGACGTCCCTCCAGAATTTCACGTACAGTTCGTCTTCGTTATGGTCCCGTATACAGTTTTGGGTGTTTTTATTAGATTTTTTTAAGTTTGGTTAATTATTTGTCATGCCGTACGTGCTAATAGACGACTGCTTGAAGCCATGGGCTGCGTCTCAAACCGCGTACTTACCGTCTATATAGTAGCCGAGATACATGTATTTCTCCACACTACAGGCCTATAGTAGGAATGTATGCGGTTTGGGACGCGGCCGAACTCTTTTGTTTGCCGTAAAAATGTTGAGAACTGCCGTGTGTGATCGTGTCCTGTCGCAAAACGTAGTGAAAACTCTCCCACGCCGTTCATAATGTGTTTACATGTGTGTAATACACGTGGATAATACGAGTCAAACAGGACTACTCCACCTGTCTTAATTCAATTAGAGCTTTATCAGATTAAGGTAAGTAAAAATTGCTGTTTCCATGCTAGTTTCTTAATCAAAGTATGGTTTTAATCAGGTTAAGAGTGGATTATTGTCCATGTAAACGCAGCTAGTGTAGACGTGTAGTATTTCTGACAGTATTTGGATACTTCACCGCGATGTACTAAAGCATCAAAACCTATTCAAAAAGAAAAAAAAAACTCAAGGAGGACAAGCACTTTGAATATGGAGTCTTTTAACTGCACAGCCACAAACATTCATCATCATTTGGGCTTGTCAGCAAAAGTGTCACGTTCTATAGTGCTCATGGCTCACATGTGACTTTTTTTATTCATAATAGATGACGGGGGCTGGATGTGGATGTGCATCTCCGCTCGGCATTATTTATTGATAGATTTCTGTTTGAGTCTGCTTCCATAAACAGAGAGAGAGAGAGAGAGAGAGAGAGAGAGAGAGAGAGAGAGAGAGAGGGAGAGACAGAGGGGGAGAGAGAGAGAGATGGAGAGACAGAGAGAGACAGAGGGGGAGAGAGAGAGAGATGGAGAGACAGAGAGAGAGAGAGAGAGAAAGAGAGAGAGAGAGAGAGACGGAGATGGATAGAGAGAGGGGGGAGAGGGAGAAGGAGAGAGAGAGAGATGGAGAGAGAGAGAGACAGAGAGAGAGAGAGAGAGGAAGACAGAGAGAGAGAGGGAGAGAGGGAGAGAGATGGAGAGACAGAGAGAGAGAGAGAGAGAGAGAGAGAGAGGGAGAGACAGAGAGAGAGAGAGAGAGAGAGAGAGAGAGAGAGAGAGAGAGAGAGAGAGGGAGAGGGGGAGAGAGAGAGAGATGGAGAGACAGAGAGAGAGAGAGAGAGAGAGAGAGAGAGAGAGAGAGAGAGAGAGAGAGAGAGAGCGCTGTGGCCCTACACAGATGAACCACACAACCAGAGGTCCGTGTTGCCCTGGGGGCAGAGAACAGCGCCGCCCCCGCGCTCCACCTCAGCATAGAGTTTCAAAGACATATTCGGCTCAGGAAAATCCTCCTCAAGGTCTCCAGAGTCTCGTTGTGGTTCTGCAGGGATGGCTGTTGCTATTCCAAAACCATGCTCGCTATTAGATCACGATTCGGAAGTGATTTCCAGCGTCGGCCAAAAAAACCAAGGGAGGGAGGGAGGGAGGGAGCGGGGGGGTTAGGTCAGCTACTTTTAGCGTCGTGGGCTCGGGTTTATATGGCCATGTTTGCAAACACAGTTGTTGGACTATGTTTGCATGTGGTATTTTTAGCATTCTTTTAATGAGTGCTCTGAAAGTAGCAGGTGGCAAAATAGAAGCCGCAGTCCGCTCCTGATATGAACATGGCCTTCAGGCTGTTCCGACATGGTTCGGGGTGAGGAGAATGACACAGCCATATACAGCACGCGGCGCTAATTTGGTGCATTTATAGAAACCGTGCTGAACGTTCCCACGCTGGTCAGCACAGTTAAAATAGGATGAACTAGTCCTTGCAGCGTTGGGATGGAAACGGTTCCGAGCGTGTCGTCCAAACTGTTGTGGGGTTGGAGAGAAAAACAAACGTAACACGATAGCATAACAGAGTTCTTTGGAATCCTGAAAAACGGTCATTCTAATGCATTATTAATTCTCAAGGTGGGGAGGGGGTGCGCACGGTGGCTTAGTGGTTAGCACGTCCGCCTCACACCTCCAGGGTCCGGGGTTCGAGTCCCGACAGGGCCATGTGTGTGTGTGGAGTTTGCATGTTCTCCCCGTGTGTCGGGGGGTTTCCTCCGGGTACTCCGGTTTCCTCCCCCAGTCCAAAGACATGCATGGTAGGATGATTGGCGTGTCTAAAGTGTCCGTAGTGTATGAATGGTGTGTGAATGTATATGTGATTGTGCCCTGAGATGGACTGGCACCCTGTCCAGGGTGTACCCCGCCTTGTGCCCGATGCTCCCTGGGATAGGCTCCAGGTTCCCCGTGACCCTGAAAAGGAGTAAGCAGTTGAAGATGAGGGTGGGTGTGGTGCGCTTGAGCACGACTGATGCGTCGAATGAAGGCGTATGTGTGATTACGAGCGAGTGCTGTATGACCTTGACCTTGGGGACTAAAGGAATCTTCAAGGGTGCTTATCAAACTCGTTTTTTTTACAAATCCTACAGCCAGCATTCTTACAAAGAACAAGAATGATAACTTTTTTATTCTGATATATGAAATGCACTGCTGTATATGGTATCAACCTGTTTAGCACGGCAGTATAATTATAGCAACAGTATAATTATTTTGACCTCATTACCTCATCGCTTTACTCAAAGTCCCAACCACATTCAAACAATTGTTCAGCTCTTGTGTTCAAGTGCATTACTACAACTACCAAAACATTCACACATGGGCCATGACCCATGACTTTTTCCATGCTGGAGGCTGTCCAGCAGCTGCCACATCTGTTCCTCGGTTCGGAGAACACTTCACTTCACGAGCGGGTGTAACACACCTCACCTCGTTGAATTACGCGGCAGCACAAGAAACCGACTAGCATGCTGTGCTGACTGAGGTCTGTCTCATTAACATTAAAAAAGAAAGAAAGAAAACTAGGCTAATCAGAGAATAACGCAAAGGCACCCTGCAGCTGGAACAATTTTACTACCAGACTCAAGGCTATAAAAGTTCATACTGTTGGCATATTTCAAAAGATTTACCGCCGGTGCGTTTTCTCAGAAAGCGGCATGTGTTTTTAATGATACCTAACTACTGATAATTGTCTTTTTCTCCTGTTTATTGTGAACCGTTTCCCTGTAGCGGTGCTCTCTCTCATAAATATGGTGAACCCTGAAACTCTAAAACTGCCTTGAAAAAAGAAACGTATTAGAGCCGAGTCGTTTTTCTCATTACGGGGGCGTATTTTGTATTATTTTCAGGTCCATGGGTGACTGACTGGGTCTTTCGTCGACCACACCTCAGTTTCCAACCTGTTGGCTCGTTCAAGTAATAAAAGCAAGGCATAAGCAGGGCAGAGTTAAGTGAAATGGAAAATGGCAAGAACACTACGCTGAAATCCTGTTTGTTTTTATAAGGGTATCTGGGGATTTGTCACGCTGTTCTTTCTCAGTGTACCTGCACTTGTACTTGTCTCCACTTGTGCATTGGAAACACTCAAAGAAATTGACTTACTGTTTGTGCTTAAAGGAACATTTCAGGGGGGAAAACAAAGAACTAATTTTAAAAAAATCAAATGTACACAAATTCCGAATCGATGAGCTGAGACATGTTTGGTGTCTGATCTTTGCTTCTGAAACTATGAAGCTAACGGTTGACGCTAATGCAGCCAACAATGTAATGAAAGTCTGACTCACCAACAAAACGTTTCTGTAAATCCATCCATCCATCCATCTTCAACCGCTTACTCCTTTTCAGGGTCACGGGGAACCTGGAGCCTATCCCAGGGAGCATGGGGCACAAGGCGGGGTACACCCTGGACAGGGTGCCAGTCCATCGCAGGGCACAATCACATACACACTCACACACCCATTCATACACTACGGACACTTTAGATACGCCAATCAGCCTAACATGCATGTCTTTGGACTGGAGGAGGAAACCGGAGTACCCGGAGGAAACGCCCGACACACGGGGAGAACATGCAAACTCCACACACACATGGCCCCGGCGGGAATAATATCTGCCTTAAATCACGTCCAGACTTTTTCACACAGACTTACTGACGTGGTTTAGGACACTTATAGTGTGACTTACTATAACGTGTAAAACAAAACTTTACCTTGTAGCTCAGGTAAGATTAGCAAATAATTCCAGTGAAGCGCTTGAAAACACTAGAACAGAGACCGCCAACATACAGTTCGGTCCGAAAGTATAGGAACAGCAAGGCAAATTCGATTTCCTCGTCTTTACATCTAGGCGTGTTAAACAACTTACAACATGGCGCCCTTTTTATTTCAACCCACCAACTTTTTTTTCAACTGATCAACAATATTGGAAGGTCTACTCTTGGTTTTAGCCTTCGGTTTCACCTGCGAAGACTGCATTTGTCATTAAAAAGGATAAGCAAACATGAAGACCAGAGACATGGGAGAAAAGCTGAAGCTTTTGAAGCATTAGGCATAGCCAATACAACAATTTGGACTATACGGAAAAATGAACAAACCACTGGTGTACTAACACCCAGACATGGAACGGGTCGGCCAAGGAAGAAAACAGCAGTCGATGACATTGTGAGACATTATAAGAGCTGTGAAGAGTATAGAGTATAGTGTCCATACCGCAAAATGCAAATCACTCATGAGCAGTAAGAATCGGAAAGCCAGACTGGAATTCGCAAAGAAATACAGAGATGACCCATAAAGGTTCTGTAAGCAAAGTGATGGAAAGACCAAAGTGTGGAGAAAGAAAGGATCTGCTCATGATCCAAAACATGGTGGCGGTAGTGTCATGGCCTGGGCTTGCATTGCTGCTTCTGGAACAGGCTCACTATATATGTAACAATGTAATTTACATTCATTTACTTCAAAACTTGTGTTTTGTTCGCCTCAGAATCGGATGATCTTATAGGGGTCGTATATATATATTACGTCATCAAGGAGGGGGGGGGAGGGGGGGTGACGGGTATGATGACGTCTGATAACGACGGGAGGGGGGTTCACGGACGTGATTACGTCATCAATGTATTTGCATCTTCCCCGTGTTTAGTGTCACCACTGTCACATTCATCATTTACTTATTTACTTACTGAAATATTTGCAAATTGCCAAAAAAACAGAAATACTGACGTCACACGCACATCCTGTGACACATTATACGCCACATGATGTGCGTGTGACGTCAGTATTTCTGTGGTATTTTAACAAAGTACAAAATATTAGGAGATAATTCCCGACCAAACATGGCAGCCCCAGACCCCCTAAAAGTAAAAGTAAAAAAGTAAACGTGTACATCTAGGATGATGACATCATCGTTTTGAGGGGGGGGGGCTAAAGGGCCTGATGACGTTAGATGACAGGGGGGGGTTAAAATGGCTGAAAAATTGATGACGTAATATATGGACGACCCCATACAGATAACATGTCTAGATCTAAACACCAGGAAATAAAAGCTGAAATCATAAATGCTGGTCTCTTATGCAGAGTTTATGATTTCAGCTTTTATTTCCTGGTGTTTAGATCTAGACGTGTTAAACGATTGGCCTCTCCACTCCAGTCGTTTCGGCCTGGACTGTATGAAGCGACTCTTGTTTTCTGAACACAAATGTGCAACACAAATGTCTTGGCCGACTAATCTCTTTTATTTTTGACATTTTTTTGGAGTGATTACTTGTGGGTGACCTTGTTATTAGATACAGCACTGCTGTCTTTGTTAGTAACTACACAACAGCCTGTTCCAAGCTAATTGCAACATTCAATAATCTGATGACAGACACAAGTCTTAAACTAATGAGACATGGACTAAACATTTCCTCGTAATGAAACGCAGCAGCTCTGGAAACCATGATATGAGACTTGGTTAAGAAGATATCACTTCATTCGGCCCTTTTTCACTGTCCAGGAGCACGCAGAGGGGAAAATTGCTTCTGCCAGGTAGCGGTGGGCTCAGACCCCGTTGCAAGAGCCTCTTATTAAAGTGTCAGCTCTGATGAATGGCTCCAAATGAGCATTCTTCAGACTGGGACGTTCTCTGAGCGATGAGGAGGCATGGCTTTATGCTCCATGGTTGCTGCTATCTGCTGGTCATCCTGCAGCGCCTGCTGTGGCCAAGGTGAAGAGGGTAGCATGCTCAGGGGAATTTGTACAGCTCTCCTTCATTAGGGGCGCCAACACAGGAGGGGCATGAGGAAATTGGCTCAAGGACACATTGATCGATGTGATTACGCTCATCTGAAATGCTACTTCCTAAAATTCTGATCTCCTGGCTGGTCTGATCTCAACATGCGTGCCAAGCTCTAGCAGAATTGAGAGCATCTGATCATCAGCATCCGTGTCCAAAGCGCACTCTCGTGCCTGCTAATTGCTACTGTCGAGTTATAAATAGCACGAAAGCGCAGCCAGGTTTCTTTGTTCCTCTTTGTTCTTATTCGACGTGCTGCTGCTATTTCTGTGAGTGACGCTCGCCGAAATAACCGGCGCTCAGTCCGAGTAGATCTCTGTCTGTGAGACTATAAATAGATCCTGTCGGATATTTTCTCATATGTGCATGGTGCATGCAAAGGAGCGGTGGGTGTATTAATATCCACAGCCGGCTCTGTCATGGCTGGGATGAGATCATGAGATCATCTGTGGGCTTTTTCTGTGGTGGACATTAAATGGCATCACATGTGTATGTCTGTATTCAGGAGGAAGCCGTTGATTGTAGAACCATAAACAGCTATATGTGCAGATATGTGCGTTATATATACATAACACCAGTGGTTGATGATATCTTATTCATTTGAGCACATTATACCACAGCGGTGGTGAATTCTTGAATCTAATTCTTCAGAAGATGTTGATTCATTTTCTAACAGCAGCTCTGATAGCATTTCCAGCTGTAATTCAAATAATGGATTTTATGTTAATACACTTGTTCTGATCTGCTACTGTGTGCATCAGAACTTGACCATAAGAAGGTGGCCTGATCTGATGAATCATGTGTTCTTTTCTATCATGTGGATGGTGTGTGTGTGTGTGTGTGTGTGTGTGTGTGTGTGTGTGTGTGCGTCGCTTACCAATGGGAAGTCAAGCCGGCGGAAACAGAACAGTGTGATGCTCTGGGCGATGTTCTGCTTGGACATCATGGGTCCTGGCAGTCATGTGCATGTTACTTTGACATGTACCACAGACCTAAACATTGTTGCAGGACACCCGTTCATGGCAACAGTATTTCCTAACGGTAGTGGCGTCTTTTAGCAGGATCACGTGCCCTGCCACATTGCAAAAATTGTTCAGGATCGGTTTCAGGAACATGACAAAGAGTTCAAGGTGTTGACTCGGCCTCCACATTCACCAGATCTCAATCCGATCAAGCATCTGTAGGATCTGCTGGACAAGGAAGTTTGATACATAGAAGGTTTCCTCCGGGCACTCCGGTTTCCTCCTCCAGCCCAAAGATAGGCTGATAGGCTGATAGACTGATTGGCATGTCCAAAGTGTCCGTAGTCTATGAATGGGTGTGTGAGTGTGTATGTGATTGTGCCCTGCGCCTTGTGCCCGATGCTCCCTGGGATAGGCTCCAGGTTCCCCCTGATCCCGATAAAGGAGTAAGCGGTAGAGGATGGATGGATGGATGGACCATTTCGCTGTAGAGAAAACGTTCTAACGTTCTAAGGGCTCCCTTATGCATTGAGTGCTGATCAAATATCAGACTGTATGATTGTACTGTACTGTACAATCATACTTCTTCAGCTCTTAATTCCTGAACTTTCCACCTCCAGAGCCTAATTCTGTGTAAAAAGATAGACATTTTCCAGTTTTATTAACACTGCACTTACAACTCAACTTTGCATTATTTATTTATTGTTGTTTTAAAGTCACTGAGCTTGACTATTAAAATCTATTTGATTCATGTGACCGGTCAATTAAGCATATAGCTACAATAACATCATGATAACTATACACAGTGTAGACCCCTGGGGGTTCTCGGGCTTTCACTGACTGAATATTTAACACAAAAAGCAGAGATTATAGAAGGCTCCTCTATGATAAATTAGATCTCTTGAGTAGCTGATTGGGAGGTTAATGACCCATTATGCCATTATCTTTCTTCCTTATTTATTTATTTATTTATTTATTTATCCATCTGATTTCATCTCCTGTTTCATCATGTTCAGACATTTGTAAATGCAGAAATTTAAAATGTCCTGAACTCATAGTGGCTTTATTGATGTTTGGCCTCGGCATCGTGCCTGACCCAAACGGTTTTATACCCCTATATGACCCTCTTTAATATCCGTCCTACATCCTCTAACACAGCTGAAGACAAGCACTGCTTGATAAACACAAACTGTTTGAAGAGGAGGAAAAAAAACAAAACACAGTCATAACAACACCGTCTGCTTCGTCTTGTTTGTGATACTCTTGCCAAGTCCGACTCCTCTCACATGTTCTACAAAAGTCCGGGCGTCTCCTGTCTACGTCGCCGAAGTCGTTTCTCCCCAGAGCCAAAAAGGAGGTGTGACAACAAAACCACTGGCTGCTGTTTAAAGCTACCGCAGGCTCTAATATTAGCGCCTGGTCATGCATGGCTCCTGCTCGGCTCCGGTGTCCATCCCCGCCTGACTGTGGCCATTAATCAAGCTTTATCGAGTACAGGACTGACCACACACACACACACACACACACACACACACACACAGAATCTGGGCAGAGGAATCGAGCAATGACATGACAGAGCAGCTTCCAAAACAAGCTGGCACAAAACCCATGTACAGTGAGAGTGCAGTGTTTAGCATGGAGTTATTCTGGGAGTAAATCATGAACCTAAAACACCTACATATAGACTTTCGCTGTATACATGACTGAGTAACATTAACAGTTTATGTTGTAAGGCATAGCTTGCGTAGTTTCAACAATGAAATGTAATCGATCAAACTGCACGTCATCACGCACTTGCCTTAAACAACATACAGGAACACACTTTCCTCCTGCTGTCACTTACCAGCACCAGACTTGGTGAAGAACTGTTAAGTCTAAATTTATGAAAAGTTCATTAAAATGGTATGTTTATGTACAAATACAATGCCAATGTTCTGAGGTGTGTGTGTGTGTGTGTGTGTGTGTGTGTGTGTGTGTGTGTGTGTGTGTGTGTGTGTGTGTGATTTAAGATGCACCATTGTGCAAAAAAAACAGTGGAGACTTGGCATGTCATGTCTTGGCAATTACACTTGGGGTGAGTTTTGAAATTGTGCCACAGTAAATACTCTGGAAAGACTTTTACAGCAAATCTGTACCAGGCTTGGACTAACTGGATCTACTCAACAAGGCACGTCAATGCAACCCTACACTGAAGATAGAATACACTCACGCAAGGTCAGTGAGTATTACCAACCATTTGTCTAACTTAGTCCGAATCTTATTTGTTTTTGTTGTTATTATTATTATTTATTGAGAATTGTATAAACCTGGCAACCCCCGGACAATCATACCAAGAGCCTCTAACAACTGACGTCTCACGCTGCCCCCTTCAGGTCCACACTGGTCCTTTCATCTGGGAATCGAGCCTCTTTATCTACCAGGGCTCATGGCACTGAGGGAAGGCAATCTACACACAACATCACACACTGATCAGATCTTATCATGGCTCTTTCCTTGCTCCTGTGTGTGCACGCTCAGATCGGATTTTGTAACTAATGTCAAAAGAACAAAAGCAGACAGGATCACTACAGAGTACGGAAAAAAATACCTCACCTGATATACTGTATGCACAAAGATTCAAGAAGTGTCAAAAGTAGGGACGTTCTTCAAATGTGTTTTAATGGAGGCCTTTGAGAGGACGAGGGGTTGAGCGAAGACGTCACTGCTCAGGGTTAAAGATAAGAAATGAACATGTTTGTGAGTTAGTATGAATGTGTATGGAACCATTAAGGAAATGAGGAGTTTAACACACACACACACACACACACAGCAGGGGGGTGGAAATGCCTGCAGTGGAGACGCTATCAGCTGCCAGTCTGTGGCCCTTTCACCTAATCCTATCACAAGACCAAATATGCAGACAAATACCCAAATATGCAGACAAATATAATACAGATAACATTAGCAGTCTGCAGCGCTGAAAGCTGCTCAGTGTGGTGGCTATGAAGAAAAACATCAGAACACAGATTTTTAAAAAACAGTCAAGTCGAGGAGTTGGAGTGATTAATTTCAGATGATTTGGCTCCTAAATTCCATTGCAAAAAGGATTTAAAAACCCAAACATAATTCAAGACAAACAAAGAGGTACGGAAAGAGCACCATGACATCATCTATGATATCGGTGATGGGTTTTTTTTTTGTTTGTTTCTCAAACATTTGGCAGTTTTTAAGTGTAGCAAGAAAAGCAGGAAGTCTTTACATTTTGTTATTTGGCAGATGCTCTTGTCCATTTATCTCATTTATACATCTGAGCAGTTAAGGGCCTTGCTCAAGGGCCCAGCGGTGGCAGCTTGAACTCGTGACGTTCTGATCAGTAGCCCGATGTCTTAACCACTGAGCTACTACTGCCCATGGGTCAGGGGAAAGAACGTGGTGTTATGCTCTCTCTCTAAAACATTTCATTATATCGTATCGTCATTTCTTTCTCTTAGAGTGAAGCGTCACTGCGATCAACACAACGTTCTCCTGAGTGATCACTTTTATTTTATGATGAAACACTCCTATACTGAGCTCTTCCAGGATGACTCCACCCCCGTCCATCATGCACGCAGGCGCACTGAACTGATGAATTGATCAGGATGAAAATGATGTAGATGATATGCTATGGCCTTCACAGTCACCAGGTCTCGACGTAATTAAACATCTAGAGGAGATTTGGGTGTGATGTGTTAGAAAGTGCTCTCCACCATCATCATCATCATAACAGGAGCTGAGGAAAGATCTTTAGGAAGGACAGTGTTCATGTCTCTGGTACAGTCCCAGAGATTTGCAGAATCGATCTCAAGGGAGATTGAAGCTGTTTGGTATCTTGTGGTGGTCCAACAATTCATTAAGACACATATATTTTAGATATATAGTCTACACACCTCTCTGTCTTTCTCCCTAAACATCTCTGTGTCTCTCTCACTCTCTCCCTAAATATCTCCCTCTGTCTCTCTCACTCTCTCCCTAAATATCTCCCTCTGTCTCTTTCTGTCTCTCTCCCTTAATGTCTCTGTCTCTCTCCCTCTCTCCCTCAATGTCTCTCTGTGTCTCTCTCACTCTCTCCCTAAATATCTCCCTCTGTCTCTTTCTGTCTCTCTCCCTTAATGTCTCTGTCTCTCTCCCTCTCTCCCTCAATGTCTCTCTGTGTCTCTCTCAATCTCTCCCTAAATATCTCCCTCTGTCTCTTTCTGTCTCTCTCCCTTAATGTCTCTGTCTCTCTCCCTCTCTCCCTAAACATCTATCTCTGTCTCTCTCACTCTCTCCCTAAACATCTCACTCTGTCTCTCTCACTCTCTCCCTAAACATCTCCCTCTGTCTCTCTCACTCTCTCCCTAAACATCTCACTCTGTCTCTCTCACTCTCTCCCTAAACATCTATCTCTGTCTCTCTCACTCTCTCCCTAAACATCTCACTCTGTCTCTCTCACTCTCTCCCTAAACATCTCCCTCTGTCTCTCTCACTCTCTCCCTAAACATCTCACTCTGTCTCTCTCACTCTCTCCCTAAACATCTATCTCTGTCTCTCTCACTCTCTCCCTAAACATCTCACTCTGTCTCTCTCACTCTCTCCCTAAACATCTCCCTCTGTCTCTCTCACTCTCTCCCTAAACATCTCACTCTGTCTCTCTCACTCTCTCCCTAAACATCTATCTCTGTCTCTCTCACTCTCTCCCTAAACATCTCACTCTGTCTCTCTCACTCTCTCCCTAAACATCTCCCTCTGTCTCTCTCACTCTCTCCCTAAACATCTCCCTCTGTCTCTCTCACTCTCCCTCAACGTCGCTCAATTTCTGTCTCACTCTCTCCTCAATGTCTCTCTCTTTCTGTCTTACTCTCCTCCTCCACATCTCTCTCTCTCTGTCTCTCTCAGGCACTCCCTCCACATCTCTCTCTGTTTCTCTCTCTCTCTCTCTCTCTCTCTCTCTCTCTCTCTCATTACCCAGAAGAGTAATGAACTCTGCACTCTGGCTCAAAGAGCTTACCCAGTGGAATGCACCGCCTAAACACGCCTCCGTTTTCCAAGAAATGGAGGGAAACATGAGTAACAAAACTCAAAGCCAGCACATAATCAAAACAAACTAATGACAGTAGATGACAGCGTACTCTTTAAAAAGTCAGTGTGTACACTCGCTCAATAACAGTTATTTGATTAACATTAGCACAATCCTTTGAAAGAAATTTAAAAAAGTGTTCTGCACAATCAATCTCGTTATTATCATGATCATTTTTACATTCCTAAACCCATGAAACATGGCGGGCTAAACTAACCTCACTAACATATATGATGTAGTATATCAGTATATCATGTAGTATATCATGAGCTTGATTGTATACTGTATGTTGTGCACCATGTCAGACACTCAATCAATTAATTAATCAATTTACTGATTGTTCATGATTGTACATTGAACAATTATATTAATTACATTATTAATTTATATAATCTATCCATCCATCCATCTTCTACTGCTTACTCCTTTTCAGGGTCACGGGGAACCTGGAGCCTATCCCAGGGCGGGGTACACCCTGGACAGGGTGCCAGTCCATCACAGGGTGCTCACACACCCATTCATACACTACAGACACTTTAGACACGCCAATCATCCTACCATGCATGTGTTTGGACTGGGGGAGGAAACCGGAGTACCCAGAGGAAACCCCCGATACACGGGGAGAACATGCAAACTCCACACACACATGGCCCTGGCGGGACTCGAACCCCGGACCCTGGAGGTGTGAGGTGGCCATGCCAACCACTAAGCCACCGTGCGCCCAAATTTATATAATAATATATTATATTATTTTATTTATATCATTATATATTAATATATATTATATTAATTTGATTTGTTTTGTTTAAAGAACTTTGAGATTTTGGAATCAAAATATTATTAGTCGTAGTAGTAGCATTAGAAGAAGTGCTGGTGGTAGTAAAAAAAAAAATAAAAAAATTTATTAATAAATAAATAAATAAATAATGAGATTGTATGATATTAAAGTCCAGTAAAATTATATTCAAGAAATCAGTATTAAGCAAGAAATATATCGTAAGTTTGTCATTAGAGTGCTGCTAAAATGAAATGTAGGCCTACTATGCAAATTTCTTGCTGTGGTCACAGATTCATGACCTACATACCAGATATTTACACTTGGCCATTATTTAACCACACTGTGGTCATTCAAGCTAGCCATGAATATGGCTTTTTATTGCTCCCCATCTAAATAATGAACAATCAGTGACGTGTATATAATAATACGCTCCTCATTTCTTTAATAGCGTCCCTTCTGGGTTCTGTAATTGTAATTGACTCAGGCGGCCGTCGCTATTTGTTTATGCGATGCACGTGTGAAACTAAACGTGTGCTGTTAATCGATAACCAAAGTGCATCTCCAGCCAGACGTCCAGAGCCAAAGTCTAGCCACGGTACCCATGTGAGGACCGTAATACACACACACAGGCACACACACACAGACACAGGGAGAGCGGGGAGAGTGAATCACATTGCTTGGACACGTTTCTGCTCTGCGCTGACAGTAAGAGAACACGGAGGAAGCGGCGAGCACGCACTGTGCGGACACACACGGGAAACCTGATATTCCTGTTCCCAGCAGCGGACAGGAGGGGTGTGAACACAACACACACACACTCAACAACAAGAGAAAGCACTGCCCAGGGTGGAATGCAGAATTGTTCCACACACTCTGATCGTCATACACACTCACTTGTTTTACTTGAACACTGCATGCTTAGAAACACTCTCGAAACCTAACATTGACCCTGCTTTATCTGGTTTTTGAAACAACCTGGACTGTGAGAAAAGTGTTCTAAACAATAAATAAACTATTATCACATTATTATTGTTATTCAGAGCCACTTATAAGTGAGGAAGAGGCCGATTCAGTCAGGTACCCAGAAGTAAACACATTTTCACCCAGGAACCTTGTCAGGAACCCAGGATGCTTAGTACATTTCCACTCCAGGAACCGTTCCGACACCTTAGGATGCTCGACAAGAAACTTAGGCATGTCTCCAACACAGGAATATTTCAGGAAGCAGGAAGACTTTTAGCAGGAACGTTTCCATTGCAGCACTGTTTTCAGGAAACAAGACGGTTCCTGGGAGGGTTTTTTCTGCAGGAACTTTTTGCTGTCCAATGTGAAAACCTTTTTCCTTAATGAATGTTTTCCTAAAACTGATAAATAGGTTCATATATCCACCGGAGGAACCTTTTGAGGACCTTAGAATTTTTCGGGAACTCAGGAACTTTTGTCGTTTTGTCAAATTTCAGGAACTTGAGAATGTGAGCATTTCCAAAACAGAAACCTTTTCATGAACTAAGGAAGCGTTTCAGGGACTCAGTAAAGTTTCTACCCTAGGAACCAAGAATGTTGTTAGAAACCCAACAATTTCAGGCACAGGAACCTTTTTTTTTCTTTTCTTTTTTTTTTTACAATCTACAAAACTTTGGGTCTTTTATGTCTCCACTACATGAATGTTTTCATTTTATTTTCATTACATGCTTGTTTGTTTTTAAAAACCCTATACCATAAAGCGTGTTCCTTTTCAGGAGATGCAGAAGTTTTTCAGGACCTCAGAAACTTTTCAGGAACCAAGAAAGAGCCTCAGACGTGCACCACACACTTACTGTACACCATAGGAACCGTTTCAGGAACCATGGACAGTTTTACAAACTCAGAAACTTTAGGCATGTTTCCACTACCAGAACCAAGAATGTTTTCCAGGAACTCATAAGGCGGACATTTCCCCCTTAAGAGACTTTTGTTTTAAGGACACATTTTTCATAATATGATGTTACTTCCTTATTCCGTATTACTCTACTGTATTACTGTATATTTTTCCTAAGATGAACAGCTACTCACACATGAGATTGTCCGATCCAGTCTGAGTTTAACAACTTTCCATCTATCCTTCAGCAGAAACCTCTACAATGCCTCTACAAGTGCCCTAACTTTGACCTCTCCATTCATCACTGCCACCATCATCCTCACCATGTGAGTGTGTTAAATGATGTGATACATTTAGTCATCTATTACAGTTTTCATCACCACTATGATGAACGGGTCTGATCTCAGCTTTTGACATCATAGCTATTCGTGATAGTAACACCATTATCATCAGTGTGACATACTCTACATATGAAATGGCGACTAAAAACAGTGATTCAGCTTCATTATTACATCTCCCAACCTCTCAGAACAGATCCGATGAGAAGCCTCAGGCTTCTTTGCCGTGTCATATTACACACTGCTGATGTTTAATCCGTACACACGCACTGAACAGTGAGTCAACAGACCCTGTGACTCAGATCTGATTCACACTCCGTTCCCCCTTCCTCCATCATCCCTAAATATCAGGCACCCTACGTGCTTCTGACCTTCTCCCACCTCCATACACAGTCAGACGAGAAAACACTGTGCCTACTTTACAGTACTTTATTCGCTGCTTGAGAGTCATGATGAGATAATGACAAAGTGCTTACTGTGTTATTATATTACATTATATCATTCTCGTTCTACTTTCAACACTTAGCATTTAGGCTTTGTCAGTACTGAAACTGATACAGGAAAGCTCTACTGACTTGAGGACGAATTGAAACTTAGGACGGAAAAGGGAAAGGACAGAGGAAGGAATGTGAGGAATCTGAATCGGTCGTGCTGTAAAGGCATTCTGGCCGAAGAATTCACAGAGGCAGCCAAGAAGCAGAAGAATGAGAGGCTTGGCGCTGTGTTTGGTATGTGTGTGTGTGTGTGTGTGTGTGTGTGTGTGTGTGTGTGTGTGTGTGTCTTGTTGGGACTGTTTCTGACTGAGTAACTAAAAAGAGGACTGAGTCTGAGTGCAAGTAGATGTAGTTTATATAGGGGGAGGTGGTGCAGTGGTACAGTATGTGCCAGAAGGTTGTGAGGTCAAATCCTGACCTGCCATAGAGCCTCTAAAAATGAGGTTTGCACTGTCTCACCGATGTGTGTGTAACGCTAGAGGAGTGAAACGCCACCATTATGACTTATGAGCTTGGAAAGGGATCGCTTCAGTGACGTGATACATAGTGTTGCCAGCATCTGTTTGTATTAAGGCACCGGATATTAGCATTGATTGATTTGGCCTTGATTTACAAATTACAAATTGCCCCATGATGATTTTATAGGAAAACATTTTGACATTGTTGAGAAATTTGGCTGATCCCCATGAAGAAAACTGGGTGTGAGGTGCGGATTTAACTTTATTTGGGACACACAGGGGACCAGGCAAACACATTGACACTTAGGGGCAATTTTAAGTAGCCAATCTACCTGCTGATAAGTTATTCATGGGGATGGAGGGGGGGGGAGGGGGCACAAGGCAAGTGAGACCCTCGAAAGGGTGCCAATTCATCTCAAGGCACAATCGCACACACATTCACACAACGGACAATTTGGAAACACCAATCAGCATACAACACATGTCTTTGGACTGGAGGAGGAAACCGGAGTACCTGCGGGAAACCCCGGAAGAACGGGGAGAACGTGGAAGCTCCACACACACACGGTGGAGGTGAAAGGTGCAAACCACCGAGCCACCGTGCCCCCTCAATATAACAATCACATATCGTAATATAATGGATTCCTGTGGCTCAAGCTTTCATCTAAAGCAACTTACACAGAGTTGCATGCATTCATTACTCAGACAATATTAAAAAGGCAACAGTGTATGAAGTGATATTCAATAACGAGTGTGCCGTGTCTCCGAAATGGGGTTCATGACGAATACAGATTGAATTACTCACTGACCTCAATTTCCCACTCCAGACTGTGGTAGTGACCCAGTGCCAAATGTGACCACCTTTTGGACAGCATGTCATATGTGCCATGTGCCAAGCGAGCTGTTGGCCCAATTGAGTCAATCTGCAGTCTGCCAGGCGCCGAAAACACGAGAAAGCATAAAAGTTAGCATTTTAGAAACTTTTCTGTGTTATAAATTCAAGCTGTAAAAGAAACAATTAGCTTCAGGAGGCATGGGATTCGGCATTTACAGGTTAGACCCATACAGGCCCATTTAAAATATACACTGCTGGGAACAACATGAACATTTAACTTGCAAAAAAAAAAAAGGTTTTCTTCAATTAAAGTAAATAGTATATGTCAGTAAAAAAGACCAACAAATATCCTTTCACAACCCATCCTTTTTACTAATCTACCATTTTAACCAGTGAATAATCTCCTTTTTTTAAAGTGAGTTTCCACTGCCGAAATTGTTATAAAATGGCGTCCTGTCGCCTCCTAGTGGTTGTTTGCATCTAGCACAAGAATAATGAACTTAAACCTGTCTTTGCTCCAGATATATAGTGTAATAGTACAATTTCCTTCCTCTCCTTACAAATATGTTTTATAGAATAGAACAAATTTACTTCTTCACACTATAAACAAGAATTAATGATATAGTTAACGACAACTGACACAAAATGGCCTCATTTCCGGCAGTCTCGTGCGTGACATCAGAAGGGGGGAAAAAAGCGGGAAAAGTGTTAGCACTATGTAGCCATGGGGTTCCCAAACTTTTCAAATGACATTAACATTTGACCGAGGCCCCCCTTTTGCAAGATACCTTTAAAAAAAAACACATTAAAAATACAGACTTCTAAATATAACCCCCTTTTTTTACGTTGATGTTTTGTCTGTTTAGCAATTAGAAAGTTATGCATAGCAAATGTGATTTTAATATGTATTGTTACAAATAACACGTTATAGTAATGCATATATATGTATATTTTTAAAAATCATTTATTTATTTATTTTTCACACCAAATTGTTGAGGCCCCCGGGCGCCCTCTGCTGGGCGGCCCCCCACATTGAAAACCACTGATGTAGCCAACAAAAAGCTAAAGTTTTATGATGTTGACTTGATAAGTATGTTGACCTGTAATAAATATAAAAGTCAGATTCACATTTCTGTACATGAATAGAAAGCAAACATTAAAGACTTTCTGGCACTTCTGACACCTTTTAGGCATTTTTAGAGCTTCCTAGAAATCCATTTAATGAACTTCCATCCATCCTTCCATCCATCTTCAACCGCTTACTCCTTTTCAGGGTCACGGGGAACCTGGAGCCTATCCCAGGGAGCTTTATTTTAAATAATATGAATATTTAGTTTCAAGTAGTATAGGCTGTATATTCCCTTCCACACTGTCTTGTGTCATGTTTGTCTCCATCATCTGTACTTCATTGACACACGCACATTTTGGCATCAGATTTATGATAAAAGTGAATTATACTCTTTCATACAACCACTATATAAAGAGATTTTAAGAAAATAACGCAACAGTAAGGCAATTGGAATCATTTATTGATAGTTAATCAAGTAAAAGACTAAGCTGGAAAATAACTTACCAGCTCTACCATATTTGGCGGCTTACTGGGCGGCTGTGGCTCAGTGGGTAGAGCGGGTTGTCCACTGATCCACTAATCATAGGGTTGGTGGTTCTAATCCCAGCCCGGGTGATCCCATGCCAAAGTGTCCTTGGGCAAGACACTGAACCCTAAGTTGCCCCCGATGGCAAGCTAGCACCTTGCATGCAGCTCTGCTACCATTGGTGTGTGAATGTGTCGCTTTGGATAAAAGCGTCTGCTAAATGAATAAATGTACCAGTTTGACCAGTTCAGCCTGTATTTTAGGAGCTGCTATAGCTGGTCAAACTCAGCTGGATTTTACAGCAGGGTTAACACACTCAAATAGACTTGATTATATCCTGATGTTTGTGGGCGGAATTGTGTGTTAGCCTTGTAGCATCACTATTAAAGAAGCAAACTTAAAATACCAAACACGTCTTGGTTACATGTGCACATATCCAAAAAAGTGCCCTAGTCTATATTCTCTATAAATGTCAAAAGGCATTGCTGGTACTATTTATTTAGGGCACTGAGATTTTGCAGGGCTTTGTGGGTGCACTGTATATTTTTTGGGCGGCTGTGGCTCAGTCGGTAGAGCGGGTTGTCCACTAATCCACTAATCGTAGGGTTGGTGGTTGGAATCCCGGCCCGGGTGATCCCATGCCAAAGTGTCCTTGGGCAAGACACTGAACCCTAAGTTGCCCCCAATG
>JAFFST010052181.1:24361-36350 GCA_022414735.1 Noturus placidus
CATTAGCTTGTAAATGTAAAATGATATTTCTGTAAAGCTGCTTTGTGACAATGTACCATTGTAAAAAGCGCTATACAATTGATAAATTAAAATTAAATTAATATATTCTCATCACTGGTTTTCTGACTATAAAATGGCACAACATGCAAAATTGTGCAATATATGTTGGTTTAGAACAACCTGTTATATTTCTCATTCTTTCCAGCTGTAAAGTGGATTTAAAAAATTTGTGTTGTTAACCGTCAGCTCATTTCACAGGCCTCTTTTTAGCAGCAGGGAGTCGCTAACTGCCTGCGAGGCCTGCTGTCTTCCCCCAGAGTTCAGGCTTTGAAGAGTGCTGTGCATCGCTTATTCCCTTTCATGTCTGCACTATCTTGGGAAGCCACTGCAAGGGAGATTTCAAAGGGGACGACCAGAGGAGGGCAAGACTCCAGAGACCGCTCTTGCCCTTCCACTAGGCCTGAAGGAGAAATTCCAAAAACGCTCCATAGCAACAGTACACATACAGTATGGTAGAGCAACAATAGCTGAATTTAGAATAGACAAAGTGTGTCAGCCATTTTGTGGGCTTTAAGTGTGCATTATAAAACAGAGGATACATAATTACACTTGAAGGCAAAAGTTGCACCCTGCAAAGTTTCTAGCTGGAAGGAAAATTGGAGGAAGAAGCAAAAATCTACTTAAATAATGTTGAAATGTAATGTAGGTCTCATGCAATCAGGCAAAATTTACAGAAAAGTAACATTCATCCATCTTCTATACTGCTTCAGGGTCACAGCTGTCTTGGCAGGTCCATCATGCATAAGGTGGGGTACATTTACATTTAGCAGACGCTTTTATCCAAAGCAACTTACAAATGAGACACACTCACACAAAAATGGTGGCAGAGCTGCATGCAAGGTGCTAGCTTGCCATCGGGGGCAACTTAGGGTTCAGTGTCTTGCCCAAGGACACTTCGGCATGGGATCACCGGGGCCGGGATTCGAACCACCAACCCTACGATTAGTGGATTAGTGGACAACCCGCTCTACCCACTGAGCCACAGCCTACCACACCCTGGTCAGGGTGCCAATCCATTGCAGGGCACAATCACACACATCCATTCATACACTACAGACACTTTGGACAGACCTGCCCTAGAGCCTCTAAAAATGAGGTTTGCACTGTCACACAGATGTGTGTGTAACACTAGAGGAGTGAAACGCCACCATTATGACTTTATAAGCTTGGAAAGGGATCGCTTCAGTGACGTGATACATAGTGTTGCCATGGTGTGTACAGGATGATTCTGGACAGCATCTGTTTGTATTAAGGCACCGGATATTAGCATTGATTGATTTGGCGTTGATTTACAAATTGCCCCATGATGATTTTATAGGAAAACATTAGCATTTTGACATTGTTGAGAAATTTGGCTGATCCCCATGAAGAAAACTGGGTGTGAGGTGGGGATTTAACTTTATTTGGGACACACAGGGGACCGGGCAAACACATTGACACTTAGGGGCAATTTTAAGTAGCCAATCTACCTGCTGATAAGTTATTCCTGGGGATGGGGGGGGGGGGGGGGGGGGGGGGTCACAAGGTAAGGGAGACCCTCGACAGAGTGCCAATTCATCTCAAGGCACAATCGCACACACATTCACACAACGGACAATTTGGAAACACCAATCAGCATACAACACATGTCTTTGGACTGGAGGAGGAAACCGGAATAAATAGAGCAAACCCCCGAAGAACGGGGAGGACATGCAAACTCCACACACACAGGACATCGGCTGGAGTCGAACCCCGACCCTGGAGGTGTAAAGCGAACGTGCTAACCATGTTTAGAAAGGGGGATGAAAACATTTGAAGTGATATATTTAATTTCTCACAATATATAAAAAGATATGCTTTTTAACTCTTTTTGTTGTTACTGATAACGTAGGAACATCTGTTAAGCCCAGAAATTTCTACAAACGTTTGCACTCATGTCTGAGGTTATTGTACAGACCTTTTAAATGTAACGGGAAGCAGAGTTTTATCCTCATGATCTGAGTTTTTGTTTTACATTTGTGTCGTAACATTTCTGGCTTCATTTACAGATAAACCTTGCATGTAAAAAAAAAAATAAGTTTACAACCCCAAGTCTCTTGCCAAGTCCCAAGTCCCAATTTGCCTACTTATACTATACACTAAAAGTATAGACTCTTTTTGTGAAGAAAAAGTACATACTTTTAATTGAGAAAAGTCCAAAGTACCCTAGTTACGCACACTGTCATCATAAACAAACTCCTTGTTGCATTTCAGATTACATACATTACATTTACTTATTTAGCAGACGCTTTTATCCAAAGCGACTTACAAGTGCACACTCATACACCAATGGTAGCAGAGCTTCCATGCAAGGTGCTAGCTTGCCATCGGGGGCAACTTAGGGTTCAGTGTCTTGCCCAAGGACACTTCGGCATGGGATCACCCGGGCCAGGATTTGAACCACCAACCCTACGATTAGTGGATTAGTGGACTACCCGCTCTACCGACTGAGCCACAGTCGCCCTGCCAAGATTAAAACTTGGGTGCCATGTTTGCAAGCAAGGCAAAGCAAAACATCACAAAACTCCTCCTTATTCGTGAAATGTGTTGTGGGCGATCAGAAATAGTAGACTATCCAGGTACCTTGGGAATACTCGTTTCAACTAGGGCTGGACGATATATCGATATAATATCAATATGGTGATAAATGATTACACGATACACGTTTTTCAGATATCGTTGGGATGGTGATTCTTTTTAAACGTTTTTAATAATTACAAATTAAAGGTACTGATTGGATGTCGTGGATTTTCCGTGTTTTAAAGCGTTAAAGAAAAGTATCGTCAAACTCAGTTGAACATTTCTTGGTTCATTTTACTACTGTTTTTCAGACCGTTTGTTAGATAAATGATATATCGTGATATGCATGGTGTATCGTAGTATCACAATATGATATTTTTGTCATATCGCCTAGCCCTAGTTTCAACATACTACAATTTCTATTCTAATCCTGGATGCTAGGCGAACTGGGACACCGCATCTGTCTTAGTAAACGTCTAGCAAAGATTTAATTGGAGAACTGTCCAGGTAGGAGTGACCTAATATTCTAATGAGCATGAGCATGCTTGATCGAGTTGCCTTTTATTCAAAACTTCTAGTTTACTACTCACACAGAACAGCAGGGAACAAAAAGGAGGGAAAAAACAAGCATTTCTTTTTTTATTTAATTATTTTCTGATGTTTTGTTACATATTCAGTTGATGTTAATGTGTAGAAATTGAGTCATGACACACTTAGCATTACCGTAAGCTACAGTATAAATTACTTTAATTACAGATATGGCAAAAGCTACTTAAAAACAAAATAAAGGGTAAACAATTACTGCAAGACAGAATCCAACCTTCTTAGGAGAAAGTCACTTGCACTTTATTTTAGATTTACTTCAGGCAGATAAACAGCAATTCCATATAAAAATCTCGTGTGTATCAGAAACAATTTCTTAAGTATCAGTTGGTAGTAAAGCTTGTGTCTTTAGGAAGAACATTTCATGCAGACTGTTTAACAGGACTGATAATCAGAGGTGCTGAATTTTGACCCTTTTCACTGAGACAGGGGCTAAAATATGGATGAAGTTTCTCAGAGAAAGACTGACCAGTGAAAGAGTAGATACAAGTCTTAGTCTTTACATCATAAAAGGAGATGAGACCTTCCTCGTAATCCACAAACACCGCAATCTTTTCAGGCTTCTGTTTCAAAGAGAGTGAAATCCAGGGAGATTCACACGCCTTATAATCAGTCTCATGCCTCAGACACAGAGACCAGTATCCATTCTCAGGGCAGGCTGTAATCTTTCCCTTCCTGATAATGGACTCTCAGGCGACTCCTAAATCCCACATGGTTTTCCCTCTGACCTGTACCTCGTAGTAAGATCTCCCTGAGGAGAATCCTTCCTTCCCCAGCACACAGGGACAGCGATTAAACCGCTCAGGGTTATCAGGGTAACTCTGTACACAGTCTCCACATGTCACTTGTTTTCTATCTTCAGACAAAATGAGGTAAGGATGAACTGTATCAGGATCCAGAGTCACATCCACTGAAAGCGTAACAATTTAAATCCATTTTAAGATTTATACAGCACGTTGAAATAAAGATGTATTTATTTCGTCATGTAATCACACACACACACACACACACACACACACATACCTGCATATTGCTGAATTTTCTTAAGTTCTGTTTGGAAAAGAAAAATGGACAAAACAATGGTTTCAGATCTTATATTTTGCTTCATCGAAGACTAAACTGTATTGTAAAAGCTACACACAATAACTGGCTGTTTATTTATTTATTTTTTTAAACAGAAAAGTTCCTTCAAGATTATGACCAAGATTAACTGGCACGGTTATTCATGGATGCTTATGATACTTCATTGATGCACTGTGAGGATAATACTGATGGGTGGAAAAAAATAAAGTTCACAATTCAAATCATTTGTTTTGGTCAGATGATGTCAAAATCAGACTTTTTTAGTGTGTAAACATCAGCAGCGTGCTAGGTGAAAAAAATGAGGAACCCACTCTGAAATATGGAGGTGGAGACTTTCACTGATGCTTGTTTAGTGGCTTGCACTCCAGGGGCCCGTGTGAAAATTTGTTGGGTCATAAAATCTTCTTGGCAGGTCCATCATGCATAAGGTGGGGTACATTTACATTTATTCATTTAGCAGACACTTTTATCCAAAGCGACTTACAAATGAGACACACTCACACACCAATGGTAGCAGAGCTTCCATGCAAGGTGCTAGCTCGCCATCGGGGGCAACTTAGGGTTCAGTGTCTTGCCCAAGGACACTTCGGCATGTGATCACCCGGGCCGGGATTCCAACCACCAACCCTACGATTAGTGGATTAGTGGACAACCCGCTCTACCGACTGAGACACAGCCACCCATAAACATTTAGAGACATTATCTTTCAAGATCTTATAAATCAATCCAAAAATGGGTGTTGTGCAATAGGCATTTGATCCTAAGTTTGATCCGAATTGAAAAGGATGGTCCACATGCACAGCCATCAGAATATAAAGAAGTTCTGCATGGATGTTAGGCATGGCGGATCCAGGATTCGCTATAAATGTACCTAGCCTTGTTCGTCATTAAAGGAAGTTTTGTTATTCTCCTCAAAGAGATGCTTTACGAGATATATATACACAGTATTGATGTTCAATTGAGCTCATTTTCAAGAAGGGTGCTAATAACTATGGAGAGGTCAGACGCCTAAGTCACCTTATATCAAGTAGACATTCCTTGAATTAGGACGTAAACGTGATATTCTTTCCTCTATATTGCAAACATTTATTCCCTGCCTAACCTTCTTACTAACCATGAAAAGGACTTACTCTTTTCAGCAAGTTTCTCCATTTCCTCACTGAGATATTCCTGAAGCTCAGACACAGCTCTCATCAGAGTCTCGTCACTCATCTCAGGGTTAAACCTGATGTCCGTCCAGTTCTTGATGTGTTTAGGGCTGCACATGGATGAGTACATCTACAGTACAGCAGGAGAGAAAATAAATGAGTGCTGTCATGCCATGCGCACCCTTCTGTCTGAGAAACAGAGGGACTCAGACCTGCAGGAAGTGAAGATGATCATCAGTGCGTGAGAGCAGCTCCAGCTCAATGTCTCTCCTCTTCAGCTCAGTGATTTCCTCCTCCAGGTCTTTAATGAACTCTTCAGCCTGCCGCTCTGCGGCTCTCTGCTTTTCCTTCATCTCCTCGAGCAGCTCAGCCTGGTTCCTCTCAACACAGCGCATCAGATCATCAAACATCTTCATACTGTGTACTTTCTGCTTCTCTGTGTTTCTCTAAGAGAAGACAAACTTACTCGTTTATGCTTCCTTGTCATAAAGCAAAGAATAAACCTTTGTAACAAGTTGAAACTCACTTTATGGAGTTTTACAGTGTGTTTGATTTCCTCAATCTTCCTCACTCGATCCTGGATTATCTGATGAACTTTTGTCTGAGCCATCCCTAGCTGAGACTACAATAAATATTATACACAGGGATTTAAATTAACATTCATCCACGAATATAACTCCAGATTTAAAAATGGCATATTATGTCATAGTATTGCTTTCCAGTATAAGGGAATATAATGATTTAAAAAAAAAAACATTTAATTTCAATGTATACAACTAAAGGTTTCACAAATTTTTTTATCCACAGTATTTTTGTACCAGTATTTAGTTTAATTTGACATTTCTTACCTTTGAGATATATACTGTACTGTATATATACTGTAGAATGTATGTAGTGCAACATACTGTACTTAAGTAGTGACTTCTTCTGCTTTTGTTTGGGTTTTTTTTTTTTTTTTTACACAACCTGCAGGTTTGTTCACAAATCGTAGGGTTCGATTCCGGCCCATGTGACTCCACCTACCGAAGTGTCCTTGGGCTAGACACTGAATCCCAAGTTCCTCCCAATGGCAAGTTAGCACCTTGTATGGCAACTCTGCTACTATTGGTGTGTGTGTGTGTGTGTGTGTGTGTGTGTGTGTGTGTGTGTGTGTGAATGGGTGAATGAGACACAGTGTAAAGTGCTTTGGATAACATACTTGCTTGCTGATGCTTGTACTCTATTGGAGCCTTTTGATTTTATTTTGAATTAATACATTTCAGGGAGTGTGTCAAGACGCCTCCTGGAACAGTGCGCATGCGCACTGCCCCGTCGCTTTCCTGGAGCGAGGCATTGATATTTTGCCAGCAAGTGCATGCGCACGGCACCGTTGTGCTACTAGAGCGAGGCTCATTGTCATTTCGTCAGCACGTGGACTTTGTTTATGTTTTTGTTCTTGTCTCCGCCCAAGTCTGTCTGTAGAGACTTCAGACTCCATGTCCCATCAGCCACTGCAGCACGAGAGGTCACATGTTTTCCCACGTTTTTTATAATGAACACACAAGGGTATATGTAGTCATTGGTTTCACTGGGGCTTGGTCTTTCGTTGTTTAGACTCCCGTCTGTATGGTTCACGGTGTTTGTTTTCAAGTTTCATGCCACAGTGTTTTTCGTGTAGTAATCTAAGTGCCTTTGTGTTGTTAGTCGTCTCAATAAATGTTTAAAAGGTCTGTGACTGCTTCCGCCTCATTCTGGAAACCGTGACAGACCTAAGCCTGACAGTCAAGCTTCCTCTGTGTCTGAGCTAGAGGTCCACCTGGTGACCCCAAAGCTCCACGTCCAGTCTCAAGTCCCTGATCTCTACGTCCAGTCTCAAGTCCCTGAGCCGCACGTACAGTCTGCAGTCCCTGAGCTCCCAGTCCATGAGCCCCAGGTCACGTGTCGCGCCCATGAGCCCCAGGTCACGTGTTGCGCCCATGAGCCCCAGGTTACGTGTCACACCCATGAGCCCCACGTCACGCGTCATGACCATGAGCCCCAGGTCACGCCTCACGTCCCCGTGCTCCCGGTCACGTGTCCCGCCCTTGAGCCCCAGGTCACGCCTCACGTCCCCGTGCTCCAGGTCACGCCTCACGTCCCCGTGCTCCAGGTCACGCCTCACGTCCCTGAGCTCCAGGTCACGTGTCACGCCCTTGAGCCCCAGGTCACGCCTCACGTCCCCGTGCTCCAGGTCACGCCTCACGTCCCCGAGCTCCCGGTCACGCCTCACATCCCTGAGCTCCAGGTCACGTGTCACGCCCTTGAGCCCCAGGTCACGCCTCACGTCCCCGTGCTCCAGGTCACGCCTCACGTCCCCGAGCTCCCGGTCACGTCTCAAGTCCCCGAGCTCCAGGTCAAGTTTCAAGTCCCCGAGCTCTAGGTCAAGTCTCAAGTCCCCGAGCTCCAGGTCAAGTCTCAAGTCCACAAGCTCCAGGTCAAGTCTCAAGTCCCCGAGCTCCAGGTCAAGTCTCAAGTCCCTGAGCTCCAGGTCAAGTCTCAGGCCTCTGAGCTCCCGGCTCAATCTCAAGCCCTTGAACTCCAGATCATGGCTCAGGCCCGAAGGCTCCAAGACGAGTCTCAAGTCCCCAGAGCCCCAGCACAAACTCCTTGCTCAGTTGAGGACGCCGCTCAGTCCCCCTGTCCGGCTGAGTTTGTTGCTCAGTCCCCTGTCCGGCTGAGGTCGTTGCTCAGTCCCCCTGTCCGGCTGAGGTCATCGCTCAGCCTCTCTGCTCGGCCGAGGACGCCGTCACTCAGCCTCTCTGCTTGGCCGAGGACGCCGTCGCTCAGCCTCTCTGCTCGGCCGAGGACGCCGTCGCTCAGCCTCTCTGCTCCGCCGAGGACGCCTTCGCTCAGCCTCTCTGTTCTGCCGAGGACGCCGTCGCTCAGCCTCTCTGCTCCGCCGTTGATGGTGCTCTGCCTTCCTGCTCCGCCTGGTACGCTGCTCTGTTCCCCTGTTCAGCAGAGGTCATCGCTCAGCCTTTCTGCTCAGCTGAGGACACTGCCGCTCAGCCTCTCTGCTCAACTGAGGACATCGCTGCTCAGCCTCTCTGCTCAGCTGAGGACATCGCCGCTCAGCCTCTCTGCTCAGCTGAGGACATCACCGCTCAGCCTCTCTGCTCAGCTAAGGACATCGCCGCTCAGCCTCTCTGCTCAGCTGAGGACGCCGTCACTCAGCCTCTCTGCCTTCCTGCACCGCAGAGTATGCTGCTCTGTTCCCTTGTTCAGCGGAGGTCGTCGCTCAACACCCCTGCTTGGCTGGGGTCATCGCTCAGCCACCCTGCTCGGCTGGGGTCGTCACTCGGCCTCCCAGCTCGGCTGAGGTCATCGCTCAGTCTCCTGCTCGGTTATGGACAATGCTATGCTTTCTCGCTCTGCAGTGGGCGCTCTTCTGCCTCCCTGCTCCATAGTGGAGATCACAGGGTCCGCCGGCTCGGTCTGGGACATTCTACCCAGGGGGCCAGGACCACCAAGAGGAGAGTTGTTTCATGGCGCTCTGGGAGGAGTGCCCGGGGGGGATCTGTCACGACTCCTCCTGGAACAGTGCGCATGCGCACTGCCCTGTTGCTTTCCTGTAGCGAGGCATTGACATTTTGCCAGCACGTGCATGTGCACGGCACAGTTATGCTACTAGAGCGAGGCTCATTGTCATTTCGTCAGCACGTGGAGTTTGTTTATGTTTTTGTTCTTGTCTCCACCCAAGTCAGTCTGTAGAGACTTCAGACTCCATGTCTCATCAGCCACTGCAGCACGAGAGGTCACATGTTTTCCCACACCTGTTCCACGTCTTTGTTAACGAACACATAAAGGTATATGTAGTCGTTGGTTTCACTGGGGCTTGGTCTTTCGTTGTTCAGACTCCCGTCTGTATGGTTCAGGGTGTTTGTTTTCAAGTTTCATGCCACAGTGTTTTTCGTGTCGTAATCTAAGTGCCTTTGTGTTGTTAGTCGTCTCACTAAATGTTTAAAAGGTCTGCGCCTACTTCCGCCTCATTTTGGAAACCGTGACAGTGTTTTTAATACTTGTGTCCGTCACTAGTTCCCACCTCACAGCATTCTGAAATTTATTTCTGGGTGCATAGCTGCTAAACCATGGTACAGGAATTTTTTTGGATTTGGGTTCATAACTGTACCTTGAGATGAAAAACTGCTTTCAGTAGCTGATCCGCCTCTATGAAAGGTTTTGTGAAAGCGACATGATTTAAGATTTACATACACAGTGGCTTGGATATGAGCCAGCTAATAAGGATTTCTATTATGGAAATGATAAGAGTTATTGTTACCACCCTAACATCGATTATTTTCCTATAACAACACATCCTGTATTGTTTTATTCCTCCTACACAACATGAGTTTGCCAACAATAATGAAACTTCACCCCCTTTTTTTATCCATTTATAGTTTAATTTAATCTTGTAGAACATCGACAGCACAAAACATTCCCATTATCACTTATGTTATAGCCGCTATGAACACTCATTCCCTCAACCGCCTCCCAAATGTTCCTCTACGTTAATAAGAAAAGAAAGTGCGTATTGTCGTGTTACCAGGAAACTGCAAAGCACTCAGTCCTGAAGACATTCCAGTGGTGGAAAACTTCAAATTACAGCTTTACCTCTGATGGTTACAAAGTGCTGACTCTTTGGACTCCTTTTAAAAATGCTAAATAAACATGTCCCCACAGAAAACACCACCATATCAACGATTATACCTTTTTCTTTGTTAAATAAAGATTTTTAAAATCCTTTTATTATTAGTCTTAGATTATATGGCATGTCCACCATACAAGTCCCTGTGAATGACTTGTTACCATAGAAACGATACTGTATTAGAAAGCATGCGTTATTATACTCGTTGCAGCTGTAGTTACTTCCAGAGCTGCTTATTTTCGGAAAGTAATCAACACCTTCCTGGCAGTGATGTTCGGAAATTGTAATAAATAAATAAATAAATCTGTAGCAAAATTTGAACTGTGTGTCATGTCTAAATGTCTCTCACCTTCTTTGCTTGACTTTCGTCCTCTATAGGGACAGTGATGTGGTTTTTGTGGTCTCCCTCAGTGCAGAACTGACACACACACATCTGGTCATCTCTACAGAACAGCTCCAGGGGTCTCTCATGTTTCTGGCAGATGTAATCCTTCAGCTTCTCCACAGCATCTATCAGTTTGTGTTTCTTCAGTTTAGTTGCACTTCTATGAGGCATCAGATGAGTGTTACAGTAAGAAACCCCACAGTCCAGACAGGACTTTAGAGCCTCCAGCTTTTCCCCTGTGCAGCAGTCACACAGCACCTTTGTACCTGCGAAACCGAGCTGCTCCACTCTGCTGCTGGATTTCACCTGACCTAACTTCCTAAACTGAACAGCCAGTCCCGAGATAAAGGTATTCACACGAAGCTCGGGCCTTTTATCAAAATCCTGCTTACAAACTGGACACTGGCAGTATGACCTGTCGTTCCAGCATTCTCTGAGACAGGACATGCAGAAGTTATGGCCACACGGAGTGGACACTGGATCAGTGAACACATCCAGACAGATTGCGCACTGGAGCTGCTCCTCACACAGAAGATTACTGGAGGATGCCATAACTAAGCACACACACACACACACACACACACACACACACACACACACACACACACACAAAAAAGTCACATCAGACCGACACACATATACACTATCATATATTATACCTGAGATTCTCAAAGAATATATTTATGCTAGTTTTCACAAAAAATAAATCTGACGATTATCATTTTCACTGTTTAGAATAATAGAATAATAATCCAGCTGTTTGGATTTAAATGAAAGATTAAAATGTTAATGAAAGGTTAAGATTAAAACCACTGTCAACTTGTGTTTGTTACAAGTTACATTAAAACCTATATTTGCTGGGTTAAATCTTATCATTTATAAATGTATATTATTCTAATGAGTTTTATCATTGATCCTAATACTTCAGCTTAGTACAGTAGAAAACATTACATTACAATATTACATAACGTAGGCTATGAAAATATAAAACGTTAGATGTTCTTTCTGTATCGTTTCCCACAGTGTCTTGCTGCTGCGTGTTCACGCTTTGCGCATGCGCACTGTATAGTCACTAACAGGAGTTAGCACTGCCAGGGAACGCGCTCTCGTCGCGGGAACGCGCATTTAAAGATAATCGCTTTAAAATGAATAACAGACAGACACTAACCGTTAGCGATTTCATTCCGCGTCACATCCTGTACAAATGCCAGATATAAAACTCCACAAGTTAAATCCCAGATATAATGAGAGAGTGTGTTGGAGTATTGTTTAGCAGCAGGATTCATTTATTAATCCGTCAAATTTCCCACAGACACTAAATATGTCAATATTTAACAAAAAGCAGTTACTTATCATAGTGGGATTTTTAGGTTTCTACTCAGTTTATCATCCTGGAAGAATAAATAATAAAAGAAGAATAAATAATAAAAAATCACTATCAAGCGCTTCTTCTTCTTCTTCTTCTTCTTCATCACCATCTTATTATTATGATTATTATGATTATTATGA
>JAFFST010052181.1:41078-48578 GCA_022414735.1 Noturus placidus
TGTCCTTGACTATTGTTTAAATTGGTTTGATGTTCCGAAACACTTAAGTGTGACAAACATGCAAAGGAACAGGAAATGAGGAAGGGGCAAACACTTTTTCACACCACTGTATCTCTCTGATCTTCATGTTGGCTTATCCTTTTTAACAACAACAAAAAAAAATGCTGTCTTCTCAGGTGTAACTGAAGGCTAAAACCAAGAGTAGATGTTCAGAGCAATTTATTGTTTAAACAGAACACACCTGGGTAACAAGAAACACCTGTCATTCACAAATTGGGTGGTCTGATACAAAATCTCCTGTTCTATGTTGTTTAATACAGTGGTTTTCAAAGTGGGGGCCCCCAGGGGGCGCCAGGGGGTCTCAACAATTTTGTGTGAAAAAAAAATTCTCACTCTCAGACAACCACACACACACACACACACACACACACACACACACACAATCAATTCCTAGTGTAATGTAATATAAATATGTAAGATGTAAGTATTAGTAAAAAAAAAGGGGATATATTCAGAAGTCTGTATTTTTTATGTGTTTTAAATCTTGCAAAAGGGGGGTCTCTGTCAAATGTTAACGCCATTTGGGGGGCCTTGCTTTGGAAAAGTTTGGGAAGCCCTGGTTTAACACATCTACATATAAATATGAGGAAATAAAAGCGGAAAACACCTTTTCTACTCTGTACAACACTGTGACAGGAAAATGATCATGAATAAATGCGAAGGACAGCAAGAAGCCGTTTGACAGACAGAGAAATGCCTCTCTCTGACCCCCATTAACCCTTTAGGAATGAGACCTGGCACTGATCTATTTTGGTGTTAAATGCAGATAACAGCAGGACTTTCAGCACTACGACAGTACTCCGTTTGTGAAGTGAATTTGCATGAACATTTTATATAACAACATGGGACCCGTTTAGAATCCAAATACCGAGCTTTACAGTAGAACTTAATAGCTTGGTGTTAAATGTTTTAATGCTAATGTTTGCTTCCTCTTTTGTTTCTTTTTTTTATTTTTATTTTTTTAAAGTGTGTAGACAAAACCGAATTCTATGTCTTTTAATATTTTATTTAATTACAACATAATCGAAGTATTACTTTATTTCAATTTTATTAGTAAGTAGAGACACCATCCATCCATCCATCCATTTTAAATTCCACTTATCCTTCACATGGGAACCTGGGGCACATGGCAGGGACAGAGTGCCAACCCGTTGCAGAGCACAATCACACACACTATGGACAATTTTGAAATACCAATTATCCTACAACACCTTGTCTTTGGACTGGTGAGGAAATTGGAGTACTGGAGGAAACCCCCGAACGCATGGGGAGAACACGCAATCTCCGCGCACACAGGGCGGAGGTGGGATTCAAACCCCCAACCCTGGAGGTGCGATGCAAACATGTTAAGTAGAGACATACTCTAGTTAATTTATATGACTGTTTCTTGTGAATGTGTCCAACTGCCAAACCATTTCACATTCTAGGTCTCATTTAGGGCATGGAAAGTTCAAACGGGCTTAAAGCAGCTTGCTGTGAGCAATCAAGAGACAATGGGAATCGTGAAAACCAAAAATTAAAACGACCAGATTGGGAAAAGTCCAAAACAAACAACAGGAGACCTAAAAAATCATTAGGGGCATGTGGAATAAAAATCTATATTTGCATAATAACTGCTTTTCAGCTCTATCTCTATTCCTCTGTAAGAAGAGTGCTATTCGCCCTCTTCCACATACATGAGTACATAAAAGACCGTGACTGGCTAGTGTCTGTATTACTGGCAGAAGAGAGAGAGTTAGCCATCCCTCCTACACATAGAGGCCCGAACTCTATTCTGTAACACCACTCAGATACCCCAGAAATATCATTTTAATTGTTTGCTATCCACAATAAACTCACACTAAAAGTGTTCATCATATCAAAGTAGGCATGCTTTTTGCACTTAACAATAGACTGTCTATTAGACCCGAAAACATTCCTAAGACAAGTTTAACTGATTAATATCACGGAATAGGATCCGTTCTAATTACATACAATTTTTAAATTGTTTGCTTTCTTACTTAATGAGATTGTACAAATGCAAATGGGTTGCATGTATGGTGTGTATGTGTGTGTGTCACGGGTGAATCATCATGATAGGAAACACGTTCCACACATACACACACACACACACCAGTCCATCTCTTGACGCCACTCAACTCTGAAACCATGTGTCGTGACAGCTCTCAGTGACTACTGCACTTATTAAAAATAAGCAGGAGTTAAAAATAAGCACGGTCAGTTGTGTGGTTACTTCCGTCTGATCATCAACTCATTGGAAATGCTATCACACAACAAGGGTCAAAGTTCATTCGTAAAGAGAGTACAGAGATACCAATGAATTACGTTGATTATTTTGTTACAGTGTTTTGTTAAGAGGTTTGATATACTGTACTACGCAATGTATGAATAGTCAGTTCTCAAAGTTGACGTGTTGGAAGCAGGAAAAATGGGCAAGCGTAAAGAATTGTGATGGCTGGACGACTGGGTCAGGGCATGTCCGAAACAACAGGTCTTGTGGGGTTGTTCCCGGTGTGCAGGGGTTAGTACCTACCTAAAGTCCAAGGAAGGACAATGAACCAATGAACCAGCGACAGGATCATGTGCACCCAAGGCTCATTGATGCGCGTGGGGGGCGAAGGCTAATCCGTCTGGTCCGATTCTACAGAAGAGCTACTGTAGCACAAATTTCTGAACAAGTTCATGATCGAAAGGTGTTAGAACACACAGTGCATCACAGCTTGCTGTGTATGGAGCTTCGTAGCTGCAGAATGGTCAGACCGCCCATGCTGACCCCTGTCCCCCTCCGAAAGCACCTACAATGGATACGTGAGCATCAGAACTGGACCATGGAGCAATGAAAGAAGATGACCATGTCTGATGAATCACGTTTACATCATATGAACGGCCCGGTGTGTGTACGTCCCTTTCCCGGGGAAGACTGCATTAAGGCGACAAAATGAATAATCACATGAGAACGACAATGTTATACTAATATAGCACTGAACAGCTTTTATTTTATTTTCTTCAGTAAAATGTATCCGTCAGTTCACTTTGCATCTGTTCAGTCTTCCTCTTCCTATAAATAACACATAGCTGAGACACACAACATGCCTCAGGGTCCTTCAGGAGACTACACTCCACGAGGTCCTTGAGATCTCTGGCTTTGGGCCACAACAGGCCACAGTCAGGTCACTGTTTTTCAACCTGCACAAGTTCCTAACGGGAAACTTGAGGAACTTGACCCTAAGAAGACAGACCAGCTGAAACAGAAGCAACTGGATCTGCACTATGCCCTCTTCGAAAAACCTCATTTGTACTGACCAATGAAGCGTATCACTGTTTCCATGGCACATTACTAACAGTGTTAAAACGATTAACCCAGACGTGGAAAAATAACATTGATTTATTTTTTTTCAAAAAACAAATGACCAAAGGACCTGAAACGTGTTAAGGTAACGTGTGAAGCTGATAAGCAGATGAGAAGCCTTGGTTGACATTTACAAGTCTACAGACCATAGAAGAACTGTAGCTGGAGTATAAATGCACACACATTATATGACATAACTGGTTTATTATGTGCTTTATTGGACTCGGAGAATCTTTTGCCGCAACCTCCCAGCGTCAGTGGTAATAAACGAGCAGGACTTTGTTCACTAGTTTTTGCACGGTGTGAGCACCTCGTGATGCGCCACAAATCTCCTCTGTGCATCGATCTGAATGGACGTAACGTATCATCTCTAACAAAGGTAACACATTTCCCTTGTTTTTGCATATTTCAGTGCTTTATTTATTTATTTATTTAAAGTTCTCTCATTGAAGATGTTATGTAAGGATAGTAATAATGCTGATTCTCATGTAAGGCTGGGTTGTTGATTAAAATGACTTGGCTCAGGTGCAAAACATGGTGTAAACTCAGCAAGTTAAATAAAATGTGTCCAATGAATCGATGAATTCATTCACAGTCTGAGTCCCTGAGGTATACCTAATAAACTGGCCACTCGGTTTGCATACCGTACGTATGTACGCTCTGGGGTTTCAGGTTTTATACTTTTAATTCTGCACAAACTTATGCTGTAGAGAGAAATATGAACATTAATGAATAATGAAAAAATGACAAATAAAAATAAATAAATACATTTAGCAAGGTTTGCAGGTGTATGCTAGTTGGTCAAGTGACCTGATGTCATAAATCAGATCTGTAACCCATCTAGTGTGTATCCTGTGTGCAGGTGTAGTGGTGTGTGTGTGTGTGTGTGTGTGATCGAGATGGAGACAAACCTTCGGAAAACCCAGTCTCTGAGGTGTGTGGCCGCTGAGCCCACCCTGTCCTGGACGGAGGCGGGACTAAGAGACAGGAGGAAGTCCGTCTCACAGCTTGTGGCAGAGTAAGAACTGCTTACTGTCATCAGATGTTATGATCAAATGCAAAATGGACTAACAGTACAGTACATTGTTTTGTTTTTTTAGGACAGACATGTATCACTTTTTTTAAAAAAAAAAAAAAGAAGAAGAAGAAGAAAAATGTTTCTTATAGACCAGGAACGATCAACAATATTTGCCTCACCGGCATTTAAAAGAGCTTTCCGAATTATGACCAGGGATTATAATAATAATAATCATCATCATCATAACAACCTGATACAAAGATACAGTAAACCACTGAAACACTGATAAGGTAGTGAGTGTGGTGATCAAAGTAAAATGTCAGTGTCACAAATACAGTATGGTGAACAGTTTATCGCTGTTTTGATGCAGACTTCAGTTTTGTTTCCTTCAGATATCAGAATGCAGTTACAGGAAAAGCAAAAGCAAAGGATTCAGTGGAAAACAAGCAAAAGGTGACAAAACAAAAACATTGTTTGAACTAATTAAGTGGATTAATCATTATGTAAGGAATACAACATAATGGGGTGTGCTGTTATAGAAAAATAATCAACAACAGGGTGGTGAACAAGGGCGCACGGTGGCTTAGTGGTTAGCACGTCCGCCTCACACCTCCAAGGTCCGGGGCTCGAGTTCCACCAGGGCCATGTGTGTGTGGAGTTTGCATGTTCTCCCCGTGTGTTGGGGGTTTCCTCCGGGTTCTCCGGTTTCCTCCCCCAGTCCAAAGACATGCATGGTAGTCTGATTGGCCTGTCTAAAGTGTCCGTAGTGTATGAATGTGGATGTGTGTATGTGTTTGTGCCCTGCGATGGACTGGCACCCTGTCCAGGGTGTACCCCGCCTTGTGCCCGATGCTCCCTGGGATAGGCTCCAGGTTCCCCCGTGACCCTGAAAAGGAGCAAGCTTTGTAAGGTTGTAGGAGTAAGGTTGAAGATGGCGTTCACATGCACACCAATGAAATTTGCGAGTCGCTGTACTACAAAGTTGCAAAGTAAATGTTCCTACTGTTTGCCATAGCAACATTCAGTCGCAATCGACTTTTCACAACAAACCAGTTTTCTTGCCGCTAAAATGAAACATTCTAGAGAGAGAGCATCTGTGTATAAAATTCCCCGGTGTTTATGTGCAACATATCCGACGAGATGAAGGATAAGCGACGAGCGCTCTTTGGCATTGCGTCCATCAATCTGCAGCAATTCATTTAGCTTAGTTTACGGTCTTTGCGCGTTTAAAGCAAATCTATTGAGCATTGGAGCAGTGGCCGGACACACCCATAATCTCTAATTGGTCGCCAATCTCTGTCAACGGAAGTCGCCAGCTTTCATTGAAAATGAATGGTCTCTGGTGGCTTTGTCGCTACAAGTCATGTGTGAACATAACTTTACATTACAGCAGAGAAACCGTCGTTCCCTCACCTTTCTTCTCTCTCTTGAAGTTAATAAGACAAAAATATTACCCAGAAACCACAAAGTCATCTGTCCTGAAGACAGTTTAGAAAACTTAAGCTTACACAGCTTAACCACTGACACCGACACTGGAGACTCCTTTCATACTGTAAATGCTAAATAAAAGTCTCCTAAACTACTGTTACACACATTATTTTAAATCTGGTATGTGGATCGTTCGCCATACAAGTCCTCGTGCAAGCAGTTACTATAGAAACGATAATGTATTAGAACGAGTGCCTTGATTAAAAAAAAAAAAAAAAAAAAAAAACGTGCGATTTGGGTTACTGTCAGAGCTGCATTCATTTACAAAACACCTTCTGACCAATCTGATTCAAGAATTCTGATCTACAAGCCAAAATAATTTGAAGCAGCACCACGATGCTATAAAATCTGGTTTTCCTTCCCGCTCTCTTCCTGCAGACCCTCCTGTTTTCTGCCATCCCCATCACAGAGACCGAGTCAAAACTGGAGGCTCTGATCCAGAGGAGCACTAAAGAAAGACCAAATGCTTGGGCTGATCGTAGCACCAACAATCATCTCACACGCAGTAAGTCGATGGAGGTTCTTCCTCACCAAAGAACCGTAAGCACGAGCGCTCTCAGAGAACTCTTTGAGTCAAAGGTTGCCATGAAGCCCAGGAGTGTTCACAAACCAAAGAGTACTGACAAGACACGAAGCACCCGATTTACAGAGAACGCTGGGATCAATCATAAAAGCACCGAGGATCTGCTGGTGTTTATAGAAGCAAACGGCATTAAGAACCATGAGAAATCAGTTGATCCACCAAAAGAGGAGGAGAAGAATGTGACCCCAAAGGTACCATGAATGGCTTGCTAGTAAAATACTAAGAATGAAAGTGTGCTTATCTACAACGTGTTCAAATTGAATACTATGAAGAATATGAATATTTTTTTGTTAAAGGTGTTGAGAGCTCCCTGGGCGGAACGAAAAAAAACCTCAACAGGAGTATATACTGAAAGAATCGCTCCTCAAACAGGTCAGTACACTTTGTACGAAAGACTTCGTAATTCTAACTTTGCAAATAGGAAAGAAGACTATCCAATGAGCATGTGCAGAATATTAACACGAGACAATTTGCTAGGTCACATTAGGCAAACTATGATAGTGGGGTCATATGATTGACTTTGTGAGCCAGCTGGAACCAAGACTCGTCCGTACGTATATACAGCATATGAGTAAAGTAAACAAATGACCTCATGATACTGTTCTCAAACGAGCAAAGCAAGAGGCCACACATGACTACGCAGCAGCTAAAATAAAGTCTAAGTGACTTCCAGGGTCAAGTGGGATATAGAGGGTAGGGGAGAGGATGGGATGGGGGGTGGTTATGGTATTTTTCACCACTATATGCTTCAGAGCCTGATTGACTCAGCCTGGTGGGGAAATATTCGGCCTAAAATAACCACGGCCTATGAGTGACTTGGATAAGAGAGTCAGCTGTCACCAGAATACAGGCAGCCATGGGCACTTTGACATACACAGAGGACACACACTTAGTGGCACAGCTAAGGACCACGCAGCACAGTTAGAGAATTAAAGGACAAACCGGAAAGAGTGTACTCAGGTGAGTAAATCTTTCATCTTTAGATTAATAATAATAATAATA
>JAFFST010052181.1:51078-65470 GCA_022414735.1 Noturus placidus
CAACCGAATTCCAGGGCTGACAGCCAGTCACCCATTCCAACACCCCCTTCAAAAGAGGTTATCTCTACACTGTATGAACAACGACAAAAATGTGAGTTGAGGCGACTCCTGAAACACACCTGCCCTGAGCTGAAGGGCCTGGGAAACATGGTGGAGGAGGAGTTTGCTGACATACTTAACTCTGGCATTGCCACAGATATCGCATACCAGGGTGAGGTCCAGTCAAGGCGTTGGTTATTCGAGAATGGTGCCGTCAACACCGGAGACTCCCAGAAGCAAACACATTTGATGGAGAATAGCAATCAAGGAGAACACGCATTTGAACATCTCTTGCATTGCTTTAAGGAAGAAGGGTGCATACATGGCACTAAACAGCAAACCATTTACCCAGAGATTGATGAGACCCCACAAAATGTTGGTGAAGCACTTATCCAAGAGGAGAACTTTAGGGTGGATGTTAAGGCCAAACGGAAAATGTTTGAAGGTCAGTTGATTGAAACTTCAATAGAGGACCTAGATGATGTCTTTCCAGGGAGGATTGTTATCTCAGATGATGAAAAGGGATCAGTACAAAAGCAAAAGAGGGACTTTGAAACATGCCAAACTGCCACTATGAAAAGAAACAGTGACCTTAGCGTTATAGATATTACAGACATAGATCAAGATTGTCATGAAGTGTACCTAGGTATATCGAGAGCCAAAGAGGTTTTTGAAAAGGGGTTTGACAATGAGAACAGCTTACCACCAAATGAAAACATAAGCATAGAGGATGAAACTCTAAAGACTAATGTAAAGAACAGAACCCATATGTTTGAATCAACACCTCTGGACAGAATCAACTGGCAAAATAATGCAGAATCAGACACCATGGACGAGAACATGAACAAATCCTTAACTTCTCTTCATGGCTTCAATGTCATTCGTTCTCATGGAGCCATTCTTGAAGCCATTGAGGCTGGGCATGTGAGAAAGGCAAACTACAGCTTTATCCAGGAAAAAGGTCCAGAAATTCAACATGAGGAAGTGGTTATGGGAAGTATGAAGAGCATTCTACTTCAGCTGTTGGCAAGAGTAAATCTTAACCCAGTTATAGCCTTCTTAAAAGAGGATGATCAAGGAAATGTGGACATCAAGAACATCGACATACCAACTCACCAACTACCATTCACAGTTAACCAAGACAAAGAATACAGAACCACAAACATGGTTCAGGTCATCGAAGACCTACTTGGTCAAGAAACATGTCTCGGAAAAGGAGTTTTAATACAAGAACAAGCAACAGGATCTGTCAAGACATTAGTTTATGTTCTTTTCAAACATGACAGCCATGATGGGACTGTTATGGATGGAAATTATGAAAATATGTCGGAACCGAGAGAAATTAATCTTTTGATAAGTCGAAACTGTGACACTCCCCCTCAAATGTGCAGCCCACCAGCTTTTACTCAGGGCGATGCATCAATTTCAGTCAGACATGATGGAAACAGGTTAAGCAGTGTCAAACTGTTCCAGAACTGTATTGAGAATGGAGATCTGGGTTACTTAAAAAGTCTGCATAAAAGTCCATCAGATGAAGATTTCAGTGTCAAGTCTAGGCTAGGGGGGAAACATGTTTTGATTGAACCACGTAATCTTAAGATCAACAAAGCAATGCTTGTTGCAAATCCAGGGTCATCTTTACAGTCTGAGAAGCATGCCCAAAACGAATTAAAAACCAATATGGAAATGACAGCAAATGGAGGATATACTCGAACAACTGACGGACAGTTTGAAAAATGTAGTCTTGAAAGTATCGATGAACCTGACAGACGTTCATACAGTCAAAATGGAGAAGACATGTGCAGTGAAAAACCAGATGAAAATACTGTAACTCTGCCAGAGGTAGTTGACACGGTGGAAGATGAAGCGCTGGCGAATCTTCAAGCAGCTATCATGAGTCTCCAACAGGCCACATTGGAGGCAAAAGCTCTGCAACAAAGTGTTCATGAGAAACAAGACACCTGTTCGCCATTTTCAGAAAACCAATACCACACAGGAGCCATGAATGAAGATACCAAAGAGTACACACAGAATTTTGAAGCTGAACAGCAACAAGAAGGAAGAGAAGAGACCTTAAAAGGTAGTGTACAAGCAGCTCTGGATTCTCTGAAAAAATCTAGCTTTAATGTCACCAAAGGGGATTTTAAAGCTGCAATGATTTACAAGAACTCAGGAAAAACAACAATAAATATGGAGACTGCTGTCAAAGAGAGTGGTGATATGATTGTCCCCTCAAAAGGGATCAAAGCATGCCCAACCTCCCCTCTGCCTGGACAGGTGACTCTCGAGACACAGCTTGAGGGTGCGGAAACTAGACCATTTCATGGCCAGCCCATAAATAAACCGTCAGCGTGCTCCCCACTGACAAACCAAACAAATGAACAGGCCTCTGTTCAGAAAAGTAAAAAGCCTCTTGGGCCTAAGCCAGCCATTCCACCAAAACCAGACCATTTAAAGACAACCCTTAGCTCTAACCAATCTCCTCCAAGCAATGCAGGTGGTCTAAATAAAACGAAACATGAATCAAACACTGCAGAACAATGTGCAGAGCTCATAAATCTGAAACCAGCACAAGATGATAACTTCTTAAAAGTACCACAGAATAATGGAGATACTAAAATACCTAGTGGTGCGACAACCACCGGAATCCAGTCGAGCCAAGATGGCATAACCGTGAGCAGTCCTGAGGGAAATGTAGCCACAGAGGAGAAGAGGGACCCAATGCTTGAAGTAAGTGAGGGTAGTTCAGGGTTTCAGGCTTCCCTGCAGAACTTTGGGATAAAGACAGGCCCAGCAGTGCCAGCAGTGCCACCAGTGAAGCCCAAAAGAATCAAAATGACCACAGATGATGCTGTTGTAAATCCTGCTCTTTTGGACCCTAACTGCAAACCAGGCAACGGTGAACATAAGGAGCGACCGGAGAGCAATGTGACAATGAGAGAAAAGAAAGGTAGAAGAGAGAGTGAAGCAGAACGAAGGCAGAGGCTATCAGTTCACATGGATGAAATCATTACGGGAAATGCAAATGCAGCCATGGAAATCTTCGACAAGCTGAGAAAGCAAGAAGAGCTGAAAACTATTCTCTCGAAAGTTGAGGAAATTGAAGGTGAGACCGCTCAGGAAGATGGTGACCTCAGAAAGATATTTGAAAGTGTACCAGAATGGGTTGCGCCACAAAAACGTATCAATCCCAAAAATGGGGTGATGGAAAAGGAAGCAGGGAGATCTGAAACGGTCTGTGAATCAGAAATGTTGTCCTCCATGCAAGTAGCATTTGGAGACCTTGAAAAAGCAAGTGCTGCAATCATTACTTTAAAAGAACAAACCATGTCAAGACTGATGGAAATAGAAGAAACCATTAAGAAAGCGCTTTACTCCGTCTCTACACTGAAATCTGACTCGGACATTGTAGGGTTATCTGGTCTCTTCAAGGAGTCCATGATGGCTGGGAAATATTTGCCCATCTCATGTAATATACGTAAAATTAGCATTGGGTCTAGTAAATCTCCAAATCCTCAGAGTCCAAATAATGTAGGACTCGTCCAGAAGAGTGCTAGCACAGAACCAGGAATGCAGAAAGTAGAGAAATCAAAGCAAGAGCTCAGTCCTCCAGAAACGAAGCCAAGAGCCGGATCTCCTTCCTCACCTTCTTTTATTTCCATCCAATCAACTGCCAGAAAGAACACAGAAACACCAGCATATCCAAAATCTCAAAACTCGATAACAGCTCTGACTTGCTACAACGTTCCAGCTGAAAAAGAAAAGCGTCAGGTCAGTACGCTGGAAGTGCAAACAGTCCCCAAGGCTGAGACGGTCATTGGCACCAAGACCATCAGAGAGTATGAAGAAACAGACTGTTTTGGCAACAAGTTCTTCTCTTCCACGACCTCTACAGTCATGACCACTCAGCCTGAGAACAAAGCATGCTTCAGGAAAGAGATTATGACCAATCCAACCACCACTGAAGTTGTTGCATATCCAAGAATCAACACACCCTCTATTAAAACTGGCCAAGCACCACAATGAGGAAACTATGAGGATGGGGTTAAATTATTTGATATTTAATATTCCATATAAAAATGGATTTCAAATTTAGTGGATCTGTTTTGTTTTTATAATTAGGCTTACATTCTTATCAAAATGGCTCCTTAAAGGGCACTCGGGCTGGGTTAAAGTTCTAATGACCTGAAGAGGTTTCACTTGAAACCTTGAGAAAACTGTGAGGATGGAGAAAATTATTATATATTTAATATGGTCATGGTTTTCAATGTTAGTTCCTCAATGGGTTCCTGAAGGTGTCTCTGGATATTTTAACATTCTAGCATCCTTTATGGGATCTAATTGAGACTTTTACTGAAAGATAAATCTCCAGGATTATACACAGTGTCTTTAGAGGTTCTCCCAGAGGGACAAAACAAAAGAGCATTTAGGGGGCTAGCTAGAACTTTTTTTCGTCTTCTTCTTCTTTCAACCGCAGTGTATGTCTTTCAGTGTTAAATCAGTGTTCTTGGAAATGTTCCAACTTAAAGATATATAAAAACACAGTATTGTCTCATATTTAATATAAGGATTTAAACACTGCAGTATTTGTTATTTTGTAATTTTGTACACGTAATGGCTTTTTACAGTGATAAATAGCTATTTGTTCACTTTTTGCCATTCATCTTAGCCCATTCCATATAATCATGTTGTGTTAACCGTCAACTGACACAGGACATTCTTTTTAAAGTGTACAATAAATCTGAAAATGATCATAAATGTGAAAATACTAATAAAGTGGAACTGGATAGAGATCCTTGTTACATTATGGGAGGTTCAACCACATTAAGACCTTGTCATAATAATAATAATAATAATAATAATAAAGTATGTCTATACTATATTTTCTTTTATATGTATTTCTGATTAAAACATTTAGTGCTTGTTATTTATACAATTATGTTTAAGCTTATGCAAATCAAGAGCACATACTAGTGGTATGAGAAGCTCCAAATCCAACTGTGATCCACATCCAGTAAAGAGTACAGTATTTATAATGCCTGATGTGCCTGTAGTTTCAGCCAGTTGTTCAGGACAGGTGCACTTCATGCCTAAAAGCAGTTTACTCCATGGAGAAAATAGCAGCAGATAAATATGTTTTCCACAAAAACTGTTTCTGCTGCAAGCACTGCAATCAAAAACTCAGGTAAGAATCATAATCATAAACTTCAGATAGTTTAAAGGAAGCTGGACATAAACAGTTCAAGGTTAATTGGACCCTATAATTATAAATGGATAATTACTGTGTATAATTTACTGGCAAGTGTTGATTGAAAACTGCAAGTTTCGTAAGTTTAGTCTTTCTAAAGCGTCAGGAATTTGACTCAAATTATAATTAATCAACAATTTTTTATTGACTATAGTAGTGGAATATTATTAAAATCAACTGAATTGTTGCCAGCCGAGTCACAATCATGGAATTCCCTAAAGATTAATATTAGAGGTTAAATTAATTTATCAATAATTTATCAATTTGTATAGCGCTTTTTACAATGGACATTGTCTCAAAGCAGCTTTACAGAAATATCATTTTACATTTACAAGCGACTTACAAATGAGACACATTCACACACCAATGGTAGCAGAGCTGCATGCAAGGTGCTAGCTTGCCATCGGGGCAACTTAGGGTTCAGTGTCTTGCCCAAGGACACTTCGGCATCACCCAGGCCGGGATTCGAACCGCCAACCCCACAATTAGTGGATTAGTGGACAACCCGCTCTACCAACTGAGCCACAGCCGCCTAATTAAATTGTCCTATTTTATCAGAACCACTTTTTCCCCCAGGAAATGCATTTGATTATTTTTTTTTTTTTAATGAAATCTTAATTGCATAACTGGAAATTGTGCATCAAGTGACACAAATTCTCAAATATTCAGGAATGTATATAGTTTTTTTTTTGTTGTTGTTGTAATTCTATCAGGACTTTTGAATCAAGTGCCATTATAAAATTACATACACACTAGCTCTGAAAATTAAAACAATTCTAAGTTTAAAGTTCATTTTATTTGTATAATCATAATTACAATACTGCAATAACCTTATTATATTGTATTAATAAAGTGCGATGTCCAGACAATGTATTAACCGGTCAATAATATTCAAACTATATTCTAGATTTTATATCTACGGTAAAAGGTATAATTATATTGTACTGTCAAAATGATATGTTCAGGTGCCAGTAATACTATTTTAGTACTACTCTAATAGTCCAGTAAAATAAATATATTTTATTAATGTAAAAAACATTTTTACAATAATGTCTTATATATGCAACACTGGAAGTACGACAATATTAAGCAAAATAAGATAAGATAAGATAAGATAAGATAAGCAAGATAAGATAGGATAAGATAGGGCGGCTGTGGCGCAGTCGGTAGAGCGGGTTGTCCACTAATCCACCAACCGTGGGGTTGGCGGTTCGAATCCCGGCCCGGGTGATCCCATGCCGAAGTGTCCTTGGGCAAGACACTGAACCCTAAGTTGCCCCCAATGGCAAGCTAGCACCTTGCATGCAGCTCTGCTCCCATTGGTGTGTGAATGTGCTCTCATTAGTAAGTTGCTTGTAAATGTAAAAATGATATCTCTGTAAAGCTGCTTTGAGACAATGTACCATTGTAAAAAGCGCTATACAAATTGATAAATTATTATTAAATTATAAGAGTAAAATTTGCCTTGCTTAGTAATTTTTTTCTCTTGCATGGCTCTAGTCTGCGTAACTACACCATCCACTATGGAGAATTCTACTGCGTGTTTCACTACCAGCAGCTCTTTAGAAAGAACGGCAACTATGATGAAGGCTTTGGCCACGAGCAGCACAAGAAACGCTGGCTGCTGAGCACAACGAACAACACCGACCTCTTATAAATCGAGTAGGTAAGGAAGTGTGCGGAACGCTTGGGATGCAAAATGGATTCCGTAAACCGAAATTTAAAACACACTCAACAGAAGATAAAACGTATAAACAATTCTGATCTTCTCCTCTGGGGTTTTCAGGTTGAGACGGATGGTTGTAACAGCTCTGAAGTACAAAACCGGCGATCGATGAATGACATCTCAAGACAACATGTTGGAGCGTCTTAATAAAGCTATATTTCTTAATTTCTTTTTAAAATCATGTATTTCAGGTCTACTGCGCTTTTATACACCAATTTTAGAGTAACGTGTAAGTATTCCCCCGCCATATAACCCCAATAAAAGCCATTTCTGTTGTCGGCGGTAACAATGCAAATTGTCAAAGAGTTCAAAAGGGGTGTGAATACTTTTGTAAAGCGCTGCATACTATAAAGTATCTAGAAACGTAAAGATTTGAATAGAGAAACAATCCATAGGAGGCATTGTATGAAAATAAAATGAGGTTTGATATTTGATTCTTCACTGTTAATTGTAGTAGCGATTAAACGTAAGGCTAAGAAAAATGCTACGTTTTTCACAATAACTCTGTTTTGAAAAGCAATGCATTGAAAGAAAGTAAGACAATAAAATCCATCATCCTTAATACAGTCCCAAGAAGTAGGACGGGTGAAGCGCGTCTATTTATTTCTGTGTTCACGAGAAATCCATCAATAGTCAAGTCAACGAGTCTGAGAGCTGTATTGTGTATTAATACGGAACCTTTATTATATATATTTACATTTATTCATTTAGCAGACACTTTTATCCAAAGCGACTTACAAATGAGACACACTCACACACCAATGGTAGCAGAGCTGCATGCAAGGTGCTAGCTTGCCATCGGGGGCAACTTAGGGTTCAGTGTCTTGCCCAAGGACACTTCGGCATGGGATCACCCGGGCCGGGATTCGAACCACCAACCCTACGATTAGTGGATTAGTGGACAATCCGCTCTACCGACTGAGACACAGCCGCCCAACCTTTGGTCAAATACACAACAGAAAAGTAGTGTCGACAAGCTGAATACAAATACATATTTCAGGGTTTTTGTTAATAAAATTTTATTTTATTTACAGCACATAGATCCACAAGCTCTTCACCAGAATGGTGAAGCTTTCATAAATCACGCATACTTTGGTATTTCTTCAACAATATGTGATTGATGACACGGCAAATAATTCAACACAGGTTTCTGAAAATATTTCATCACACACTGCTCTATACTGCAGTGCTCTGTGGTGACTCTTTAGTCATTCCTGGCTGGTTCCTTCTGTTTTCAACACTTCCGGTATTTGACTTCCTACAAAATAAATACATCAATATATATCGTTTATAAACAAAAGAATCAGATATTCGTTTCAGAGGTGATTTTACATCTGGGTAATAACTCTCAATTTTAAAGTGATTCAAACGTGCACGTAGGTCAAAAATTACAACATAAAAAACCGTAAGTCAACGAATCAAGGCTGTATCCACTCACATGTTCTGATCCATGAGAGTGTCAGTGTGATCCAGAAGCTCGGTGTTCAGGGTCTCGGGAAGCAGAAAGCAAAGCGCTCCAGCCAGAAAAGGTAAACTCCCATAGATTATCATTGGAATGGCGTGATGATGGACATCCAAGAGACCAATTAGAGGAGCCAGAATCCCACCAACACGGGCGAACATGGCATTTAATCCCGCCCCATTCTGCCTGCAGGAACAATGTTAACAGGTCAACCAGGGCAAAGACATGCTACGTAAGCAAAAAAACAATGCAGACTCCTTCATGGAAATATGTATATTGTATACACATACAGTACGCCATATTAACCTGGAAAAGAAGTTAGTCATTATTTACCTCACGACGGTGGGATACAGCTCAGCAGTGTACACATAGACTATGGTAAAGGAGGCAGCGATTGAGAATTTGCCCACCACCGCTATGACGGTCACCGCTATGGGGTACTCTGGAAGAAAAGGTTTGAAGTTTGAGGCTTGAGCACATACAGTGTGTATTAATAACATACAAAAGACCCAACTATAAGTTCTAGAAATCCTGATTTTTTCATTCTCTTAAGAAAGAGATAAGCTGGTAAGTACTCAGCATGTGACACGCAAAGATTTATGGTGTGATAAAACACAAGAGCCAATCAGATCTCGATATACAAATGAATTCATTCATCCTCAGTAGCCTATCTATCTAGATCAGGGTTGAGGTAGACCCAGAGCCAATCCCAGGAACGCTAATCGCAATGTAGCGATACACCCTGGATGGGACGCCATGATCCTTAGAGAATATCATATCATATCAACTTCATTTAACAAATGGTTTGTACACCTGCTGGGACGGCAAGAATGACCAGACACGCAGTTCCCCCGAGGAGCAATGCTGCACTTTGAGATTTCCTTCTTCCAAAGCGTTCAACAAGTGGGTAGCAGCTTAGACGAGCAGGAAGCTCTGCAAAGCCAAAGATGAACTGTGTCAGGTAGATGTCCAGGCCAAAGTTTCCCACATTCAGACTGATCCCATAGTACACCAGGCTGATCACAAACCTGCCAAAGGGACAAACCAATGACCAAAACGGTTGTGGGGAAAGATTAGAATGTATTGTATCCTGGAATTAAAGTAAAAGATACACATCTGCATTGCACACCATTGTGCATTATGTAAAATAAACTGGATTCCCAGAATGTAGGAGTGGCTTACCAGATGTAGCACATGATCAACATCCTTTTTCTCAGATTCCTCACCCGGAAAAGGTCCAGCATGTTGCCAGTTTTGACCGTGTTCTCTGCCTCCAGCTGCCTCCAGAAATTCATTCACATTACAAATTCCATTTAAAAAAAATAGAATGAAATGATGTTTTGCTGAGAGACACTTCCATTACCCTTTCAATCAGAGATTCTGAAACTTTCCTGCCGTTGACCCGGGCTGCATTCAGGATTATCTTCTTGGCTTCCTCCTGTCTGCCCTGGGTGAGGAGCCATCGAGCCGACTCTGGCAGGATCCTTAAAACAGAGAGAAGGTACATATTTGGAGTATATTTTTATTCAAAAAGATTTACAGTCGAGGCAGACAATGATCGAACTATAGACTTGAGCAGTTGTGGGATAAGGTCCATGTTGAAAGGCTTCACAGGGGTCTCTGGAAGTACTGACGTTCAAAACAGACCTTCCGCAGAACCTTGACTACCGAGTTACCAGGTACCCCACTGGCGTCTAGTATATGGGTTTATAATTTGTCCTATACATGCCTTGTGAGCAGATATACAATCACAATCTATTTTCTAAGGGATGTTCGAGATGCAGAAACTAGAGCCTTGAGATCATCAAATGGCATGTTAACCCAACATTCCCTCACACACTGGAACGAATTTCCACAGCAATCTTTTCTTGAAGACCTTAGCTGAAAAGTCTACAAACCCACCCGCTAACATTAATGAAGGATGGACATGAGGTTCAGAGTGAAAGCCTTACCAGAAGTAGACGCCGAGGACCAGATTTGGAGTGGACACAACTAATTGGAGGATCCTCCAATTGCGGATGCCGTAAGCCAACCCGGATAGTAACATCAGTCCCAGGGCATAGCAACTGTGAGACAGGATGGTAAAGAGGGCCCGATGAGATGGACCACACCACTCAGGGCCTACAAAAAGATTAGTCATAGTTTTGACCTGATAGAGGAATTATCATAAATCTAAGACTACTGCATATGTTTGGCATTTATAAGAAAGTTAATCTCTCTAACGTGATTGCATTAAAAGAAGTGACGTCCTCTATCAGTACCTATGATGTTGGTAGTGATGGTGACGCCGGATATAGTGACGCCAACCACAAAACGAAGAGCAATGTAAACATAGAAGTTGGGGGAGAAAGCAGCACCCACACCGAACAAGAACTGCACCGTCAATGAGAGTAACAAGACAAAACGCCTGCCATATCTGCAAAGGTAGAACACATTACCAAAATTTACCAAGTCATTACTTCAGCTCCATGTCCTCATAGTAACAAGTCTGACCCCAGTTTTGTGATATTCAGTATAAAAAAAAGAAAAGTATAGAATGGTCATGCACTACAGTGGGTAATAGAGAAAACAATGATTTTATCCATTCACTGGGGTATTTTTTCATAGCAAGCACACGTACCTGTCAGACAATGGCCCAAACAGCAGAGCTCCAATGAGGAGTCCAGCCATGTAGATAGATTGCGAGGTCTCATTCAGACTCTTACTGTCACACACCAAGTCAAACTAAAAGGAAAATGAAGAAAGAAATTGAAAATGTCAAAGCAAGCATTTAAAGAAGTTGGTGTCCTTTCAACTTTCAAATCTAAAGGGTCTAGAAAGCTGGTTACTCATGCAAGGAAACCTTGAGGAAACTTCTCCAGCTCCTCTGCCTTGTTAACATCCTAGACAAGTGTTATCATGTCTCTTCCATTAGTCTCATCTGTTGGTGGACAAATACCTCTTTATTTTCATTATCTCCATGCAAAGTTTCCTGATTGCATGCTCTGACTTTTCCCAAGTTGTCTTAGCCTAAGCTTTTACATTTGTTTTTTCTTTCTTGCAGATTTTAGTTGTGTATTATGTATTTCTGACCCTTATTTTGTGTGTTGTATATCTCTTAAAGATCTACCCTTAAAACCTATCTGCGGTTGTTTTTTTCTTTCTCTGAGCCCATTACGGACTATTTTGGAAATCCCAGAATAAAAGAGAGTGGCCTCTGTTCTGGTCGAGCGCTTGCAGTTTCTGCTCGAAGAGTTTGCTTCATTTTACACCAATAATCACCCTTGAAGGTCGGAAGCTTAAGTTAATGGCTTTTACTAGCTTATTTTAAACCCAAAAAGTGCAAATCACAAAAATGTCTAGCAGCAGTTAACATCTGAGTGTCAGCCACTGGTGGACATTAAATGGTCTGTGATGAGCAAGGTGATGAGTACTTCCTCTCATTTGGTTCTCTGTTTACTGTGGCGGCTGTGGCGCAGTCGGTAGAGCAGGTTGTCCACTAATCCACTAATCGTAGGGTTGGTGGTTCGAATCCCGGCTCGGGTGATCACATGCCGAAGTGTCCTTGGGCAAGACACTGAACCCTAAGTTGCCCCCGATGGCAAGCTAGCACCTTGCATGCAGCTCTGCTACCATTGGTGTGAGAGTGTGCTCTACAGTGGCTGTAAGTCGCTTTGGATAAAAGCGTCTGCTAAATGAATAAATGTAATGTAATGTACTAATTGTGCAGTGTCTGCAGTTTGGGTGGGTGTGGCTGAATCTTAATGTTCCTTAGTTATTATTTGACTTGACAGGAGTTTAGTTTTCTAAAAGGTTCTACTCGGAAGCTTTGCTGAAAGGGATATCTTTAGTGGTATCGTTCCAACCGTATTCTCACAAAGGGGCAGAACAATAAAGCGCTCATCCCGTCATCCGGAGATTGCAAGCTCGAATCCCGATGATGCCACAGCCATCCGGGACCCTAAGAAAAACACTGGCCGTGCTCTCAAGAAGGGACATACTCTCTCTGCCCTGTCAATCACAGCGACACTAGCCAATCGCGGATATCCGTGAGCTTTCACCCTCCCTGGTTGGTAGCGATCCTGTGATAAGGGAGACATGCTGGATTGGTGGGAATTGGTCATGACTCAATTATGGAGCGGGATAAACAAAATAGAGAATTGTGTAGACCCCATACCATTATCAAGCAACATTGCGTATATTCGAATACATGCTTAAGGACCTTCTAAACAATGGCGTAGTTTTAAGAAATACATCTTACCTCTGTAATTAAGGTGCTAGTCCTTTGAGGCACTTGGTAAATCCAGCCATCTATGCATCCCTCTGTTGCGTTTAGTCCATAGGCTTCAATAACGTCAAGTTCAAGTTCAACAGGAGTGAACATTTGACAGCTCTCGTACTTGCCAGCGGGGTCTTCAGGGACTGTCAAATTTAACTGCTCCTCATAAGTCAGGTTCGGCCCTGGTTTCCGAATCCAGTTAGTATTGCAGTTGTGTGGGAAATTCAAGCCAGTAAAGACCTGGACAAACATGTGAAAAGCTGAGATGATGTTGGGGAGGCATATTACCCCAATCAGGCGCTTCTGGAATGGGCCGAAATCCCCAATAGCTGATAATATCTGGCTAAAGTCGATCATCTTGAGCTAGAGCAGAGCAATTCCTTTGTAGTTAAGACAGGAGTTTGCGCACGTGGAGATGAAGTTAAATCTGTAATCCGGTTCAGGCTAATCTAATATACAGCAAACATATACACACACGCCATGTAATATATTTCATAAGAGTGAGATACAGACAAACAAAGAGAGAAGTGAAATATTTTCTTCTTCTTCGTAAGTTCTTGTAAGTTTCAAATAGAAAAAATGATCCAAATCCATTCTGCAGTTGCCATTAATCAAAGAGACGCTAAGGATCAAGCTCCACTTGTGTGTGTGTGTGTGTGATATCTATAGAGCTGTCAGGGACTTTGGAGCACACAAATGCATGTGTGCACTTTGACACTTTAAAGAAAAAAAGCTGTCAGCAAAAGGTAGAACCCTTCACACAAGTGAGTATCAGTAACTCGAATTTATCACCCAATATAAAACAATATTTAATTTGTAATCTGCTGAAGAAAGGAGTAAACAAGTCGATACGAGCTCTTTAATTAAAAGACGCATACAGCCGCAAGCGGAGAGCTGCTGGGTCCGAGCACCCTTCACCAGGTTTTTGTACAGAAGCGTCGTCCAAATTACAAACTGGTATGCTATCAGACAATAAGCAAGCAAATAAATAAATAAATCAATCACTCTGTAACTCAATATTCTCAAGACATGGAACAAAACACTCAATGCTGTAATGCCACCATCAGGGCAATCAGATTCATCTCACTTACCCCAGAAGTCAGATGAGAATACTGACCCAACGACACTTCACTCCGAAAAAGAGGTTCTAACACAGCTACTGTATGAGAGTTCTTGGGCCCCTAATATGAATAAACATGAAGCAAAAAAAATTAACGGATACAAGTTATCATTTCTATAGAGTATACCGCAAAATGACGCAAACTGAACATGTAAACACAGCATGAACTGGAATGAAAGCTACACATCCTTAAATAAACAGAAAACATACAACTATAAAACTATAACAAAGGTTACAACTATAAAAGGTGGTTTCCTGAGTTCACCTCTTTGAGGAAACCGGGAGAAGTTCTATGCAAAACCCAACAATGAAGACTACTTTTAGAAAACGATCATACAAAAGACAAATATACAGTGGTGTGAAAAAGTGTTTGCCCCCTTCCTCATTTCCTGTTCCTTTGCATGTTTGTCACACTTAAGTGTTTCGGAACATCAAACCAATTTAAACAATAGTCAAGGACAACACAAGTAAACACAAAATGCAATTTGTAAATGAAGGTGTTTATTATTAAAGGTGAAAAAAAACCCAAACCATCATGG
>JAFFST010052181.1:70103-80259 GCA_022414735.1 Noturus placidus
GGGCGGGAGAGAGGGAGGGCGGGAGAGAGACAGGCATAATCAGTGACTAATTAAATCAATAAATTCATTAACAGAGGTGGACAGATCTGTAGCCTGGCTGCCACGGGAAGAGCAAATTTTGTGACTAGGTTATTAACTCTTTATTTATAATAGCCTGGCAGACAATGTAGGTTCAACAACAGGAGAAAGAAAAGAAAAAAATCTACTTCTTACTGACTTCAGCAAGACAAACAAACATTTGTATTTTGTCTGTAGCGTAACGCAGCGATGTTGAAACTTACTGTGGTGGTGACAGTTTTCCAAATCCCACCCCCTGCTGCGTTACACACATCGGCTGACAGGCTGATTTCCCCCCCGGTTGGATGAAGTGCAGCGCAAAGATAAAGGAGACACAATTATCTTTTACTCGCGATGGGATAATCACGTCGATCAAATGTTGCCCAATGACTGACTTTTAATCGAAGTCGCAAACATGACGCGCTACAAACGGCCCGTTTCTTTGCAAAGTCAAGTCAGTTTCCAGGTAACTAAAAGCAGACTCGGGCCTACTTGCCTGGCGGGCTAGTTAAAACATTTATGATTTGTCCACCCCTGATCAGGTACAAGTGTGTCTTTTGTGTGCACCCACTCGTGTATGCGGGCTGCTAAACAGCACGATGTTTGCAATGCGATAAATACCAGTGCATCACGCAGACAAGGAATTCTGTACAGCAGCTGAGAACGCAAAAACAAAAAACAAAAAAAACAACAAAGTGCCTAAGAACAGAAGTGATTCACGAGAACCTTCTGAAAGCAGATTTGCGGATTCGTCTGGTCACGTCACGATAAGGCTAAAAGTGTGTGCTGGAGTACGGCACACGTTTCAGTTGAAGTGTGCGAGCTGTTTCGTTTTTATTGTTCTGTGTGGAAATAAAATCTCCACAATTCATTAGGACTTTCTCCTTAAACATGCATTCAGTAGCTCTTGAATATAAGGCCATGATGACATTAATCAACATTTTAGGGCGTTAGTTTCAGATTGTGCAAATGTCAGGACGTATATTACAGGAGGAAACGGGAAGAAATTAAAATGAACACAACGTGGTTGATGATGCAGAAAAAGAAAAAAAATAATAATAAAAGAAAGAAAACATCCTTCTACATATACACTGTAAACTTTAGTTGACTGTTTCCTATAGATTCTGATCTCATCCTTTCACCCCAGTGCCTTCCACAGCTGGGAGGTTTTCGGTTAAATCCTATGGGCTCACGACACGGTACGGTTTTCTTTGGCAGAAGTGGTATCTCAAATGGTGCGCGGGGATGAATGTGTCATTCTATTGGTGTGGTGTTGGTTGTGTTTTTTTTTTTTTGTGTTGTTGTTTGCTTTTCACATTTTTAGGCAAGTCATGGTCCACGCATGGAGGCAAACTTTAACTGATACTGAGCTGAGCAAATCCCATGAGTTTGACGTCGTCAGGAATCTCCGAGCCTTCGACGCCGGATGCCTGCAAAGACAAGGACGTTGGTATGGTTCCTGCTTAACGGTACTCGTGTCTATAGGAACAAGCCGACTGTTTGGAACTCACCAGCTTAAAAGTGACGTTTTTATTGGCTTGAGGCTCGTCGACTATCTTCTGCAAGTTAGCAGCAACTTCATTTAAAAAAAAGAAAAGAAAGAAAAAAAGAACAGATTGATTATTCATAACAGCAGTTTAAATGGAATCGTTATAAAACATGTGTATGATTTCATTCAAGTTTTTATTCATCATGAATGCTTCGTTAGATGTGTTTAAGAATCGAGGAGCAGAACAGCTTCATTAATAGCAGCAAGTCCCGGTTGTTTTATTGAATCAAAAAATATGAGAGCCAATAGAGAAATGCCATCCACGCATATTATTAAACCAGAAAGTGTTGGTGCTTCTTTTTTTTTTTTTTTTTTAAATCATCTACATTTTCTATGCAAGTACAAAATTAAGACATTTATAATTTAACAGAAAGTGCAAAAAAAAAAAAAAAAATCCATCTGAGAAATCGTGATTGATTAGCAATTGGGTGGTTTTGTTATATATTTAGTGGTTAGCACGTCCGCCTCACACCTCCAGGGTCCGGGGTTCGAGTCCCGCCAGGGCCATGCGTGTGCGGAGTTTGCATGTTCTCCCCGTGTGTCGGGGGTTTCCTCCGGGTATTCCGGTTTCGTCCCCCGGTCCAAAGACATGCATGGTAGGCTGATGGGCGTGTCTAAAGTGTCCGTAGTGTGTGAATGGTTGTGTGAGTGTGTGTACCCAGCCGTGTGACTGGCAGCAGCTACACGCCGGTCCCAAGCCCGGATAAATGGGGAGGGGTGGGGAAAGCAATGGCAAACTACCCCACTACTTCTGCCGACATGCTTTGTGGTTCGCGTTGTTGACATGCGTGGGCCGTAAAGTGACCGACGGTCGGTCTCGACTAATCGGTGATAGATAGATATATATATATACTTTTTTTTATTAAGGGCACTACAAAGGCTGAGAAATATTCTAATGGTTACTTACCTATAACTAAATCTCTCCCATCTACCAGACCCGCCGACACCAGCTCCTGGGATACCCCATCTGCCGTGTCTACAGAACAACACAAAGTAAGTAAATGAGAAAGTGGGATGAGAGACGAACGAATGCAGTGTTGAACAACGATATACTTTCATTTCCCTGCAATAACTCAAACGGTAAACACACAGACCTGGAACTTCACCATAAAGGGAGATCTTTAGATTCTACTTATGTCTTGCCTGATCTGTTTAAAGTGCACTTATTAGGGTTCTGAAACATGCCTAGTTTTGTTTTAAAGGTCTCATACAACAGATTTACATTCATCACAGGTCTAAAAACACTTTAAATGCTCTCGCAATTTAAACTGCAGAATTAACCCCCCCCCCCGGGGTCATAAACGACTCGTTCAATGATCCGTTCTAAACTCCTCAAAGAGCATACTCCGCTCTGATTGGTCAGATGTCCAAGTCTGTTGTGATTGGAAACTGTGTGCTTTAGTAAGTAATAAACCTAAAAACAACTTCTGGAGGTCCTTATTTTGGCCAGATTTTAAAAATCGCTGCATGTGTCCTAAAACAAGGCGACCTCAAAATTTCATATTAGCACTAAAATGCCTATTAATGTTAGACTGACCAAGATAGTGCTTTCTAAATACTTTTCACCAGCTTTCTAAGGTAAAAAAAAAAAAACCCCAGGAATGTAATATAACTTAATGATTACCTTTAATGTTTCAGATGAACTTTATTTAATGTTTCAAACTCATTAGAATGCAACACCCCAATTCCAAATTTCTTCCTATTCACTACAGATGCTAACTATATAGGGTACAGTCCAATAAAATGACATTTGAGTCAAAAAAACACATTTCATGAGAAACATTTCAGTCATATATACATATATATACATACACACACACACAAAATCCAAGAAGTAATTCAATCTGCTTACCTCGTCCAGGCATAAACTCAAATCGAATGTCGTTGAGTTCCTTCTTCAGGTTTCTGGAGAGCAGAAGAGAGAAAACCTAGCGATGAAGTTTAAAAACATACGTGTAGCAAATGCCCTGCATTATTTACTGTTCCTCAACATGTTTATCCTGTAGAATTTCCCATCTGTACTTTCTCGTGTCAAAATGTTGACGGAAGGACTCCTTTAGTGATTTGGTGTTGACAGAAGATGAGCATTAGCATCATATTTAAGACCCTGGACAGGTTTAATGATGGGAATGTGAGTGCCGATTTACGCCACACAGCAGACGGGCTGTTAAAATGAGGTTCAAAGACAAAGCAAAGACATAAGCACATACCTCAACCTTAACACCAGGCTGATGGGCAAGTTGGAGGCATCGCTGGTAGTGGCAGAGGCAGGAGCTGGGGCAGGAGCCTGAGGGTCAAAGTTCAAATGAGTGAGCATCCCAGCAGTGGCTTTTCAGCTCAACTCTTACACATTTCAACTACGGCATCGGACAAGCTACAAGGACGCTCAAGTTGAGGTTGTTAAAGCAGTAATACTTCTTACGCCTGCTTGCTAAAGCTCTAGATCACACATAGAAATGGCGAGTAAGACAAGTAAAGGAAATACAACGAATGGATAAATAATAGTAATATAAAAATTTGTTCAGAGTCAAAACACTTATGAGTCCCTCCAGGATTTCGCGGTCACAGAGATGAACACAAAATCAAGCGAATTCTGAGGAGCTTGTCATTTTTCAAAGTTACCGCAGGTTTGGGCCGAGACGCTTCGTGTCTCGTCTTCACTACACGCATTCAACCAAAGCCCTCGTTGATTCACGTGCGCGAGCAGGAATACAGCTAAAAAGGTCTTGTTTACCAACAAACATCACTGCGAAAGACCAATTCAAGTAGTTCTCCGCAAAAAAAAAAAGCACAAAAATCTCTACAAATGGCATCACGAATTCTTTTTTGAAACCAAGGAGTTGGGACTTTTGGCTGCAACCATCACAAAAAACTCCACGGAATCCTGTATGGACAGACTTTTATTCTGACACAAATTACACAACAATGCCTAAAATGATGAAGTATGATATGGGCGATATGATAATAATAATAATAGTAATAATGATTTAATATTATTAATATAGATATACAATTCTCTACACCCCCGTGTTATAGGACCGTTACAATATCACGTCCTCCTGTGCAAATCAGAATGCTTCATTACGAGTGATCTGTGGACCGATTAGAAGGTTTACCTGGGCGGGGTTAGCAGGAGCAGACGGGCACTGTAAGGGCGGCATGGCTTGCCCACCAGACTGAGGTAAATCAGGTTGGGCAGGAACACCCGTCTGGACGTGACTGACGAAGGGCTCGGCTGGCTGGAAAAGCTGCTGACGGGCAAAATGAAATCACCACATGAGACAGAGATGCTTATTAAACAAGTCAAACTCCTTTCATCATCATAATCATCCACAATGATCCGAATGTTCCAGAGCAACTAATACCTCTCCCTTTCCCTCCCCAATTTGGTCACCCGCCAATTCTCACTCCACCAGCCAGCTCTTTACCCAGTCACACCACAGATACTAACTAGGGAGGGTGAGGGCTAACACGTGCTTCCTCTGAAACACGTGAATACTGCCAACCGCATCTTTACACTTAGAGGAAAGAGCGAGCTACTGTCTTCCACATACAAAAGAAAAAAAATGCAGTACTTAAACATTTATCACACAAAACATTATCCACTGGCCATTTCGATTGGGGTTGGCAATATAAACGAGAGCGAGGCGCTAAATCTGAATATCACTTCATTCCACGCATGACAAGATAGAACAAGCATGCCTTTCCATTGAAAATTCAGATTCAAAGATAAGTCCTTACCTCAGAGTTCTGAGTGCCCTCCTTTACTCTTGGAGACTATAAACACATGAGAGAGAGAGAGAGAGAGAGAGAGAGAGAGAGAGAGAGAGATGTTAAAGATATAGCAGTAGAGGGGAAGATCAGTTTACCAAGCACTGCCATGATTATGCGTTCAATGCACACACTTTTGTTCATTTTTGAAATGCACTTCTTAAGACGGTTTGGTTTTTAAATTCGATGATGACGACTGAGTCATATCTTGATACAATGTGTAATAAAGGGGCTTATACTTATTAATTTCCCATTAAACCCAAATTCCAAACAGAAGTCATTAGTGTTGTGCCGCTTCCTGTACAATGGCTGCTTTATTCCCTATTCAGACTTTCACACCGTTCTAACTGCTCCTAGAACAAAAACCTATCACGAATCTGTCAAATCCACAAATATCGCTTTCACTCTCGAATTGGTCTCGGGTGCGAAAGCGATCGGCTTTTGATGATGCCGGAGGATCGGGAGGGCTATCCGCTTGTCTTCTCTATTATATTACTCCTTTTAGGGGCTGATTTATTGAGGGACTTCGCACATAAACGTCACTTAACTGTTCAACTGTTCAGCTCGGTTGTGAGATTGAAATCATTCACGATGCACTCAGATGTGACGTATTAATGATTTTAACAGCCGCCGTATACAGCATCCAGGCAAGTCTTTACACACTCGATATTTCAGCATTTCAGTTTTAAATGACCTCATTTCTCAAATTCGCTACAATTCGGGAATCTAAATGAGAAATAGGAATACGTTATTATTAATGGTGAGAACTCCTAGAAACGTTCTAGGTCTAATCTAATCTGAAAAAGCCAAAAGTCTTTATAATTCCATCTTTATAGACATTAAATCTTTATAACACTTCAGGGACCACCACACACCGTCCCCTAGGAAACTATAAAAACGGCGAGGCCTATTCGTGTTTTTGTGCTGTATACACCAAAGACATCTGGGTTTGAGATCAGAAGATGGATGAGACGCGAGTTTAGCATTTCAGCTTTCATTTCCTGATATTTACATCTAGATGTATTAAACAGCATAAAACATCGAACCTTTTGTATCAGACCACACAATTTTTTGGCGAGCAAAAGTATAGGAACAGATAAGACCACGTAAATAACAGTTGATATTTGGTTGCATTTCCCTTGCTTGTAATAACTGCATCAAGCCTGCAACTCGCTGACATCACCAAACTGTTGGTTTCTTCTTTTGTGAGGCTTTTCCCACAGCCTCTTTCAGATGTTTGTTTCGGAGGGTAGTTCTCTCTTCAGTCTCCTCTTCAGGAGGTGGAATGCTGCTCAATTGGGTTAAGTTCTGGTGATCGACTTGGCCAGTCTACAGCCTTACATTCCCCCCCCCGATGAAGTCCATTGTTGAGGCGTCGGTGTTTTGGATCACCGTCTTGCTGCATGATGAAATTAGCAGACAAAATGTTCCTGTAATCTTCTGAATTCATTCTGCTGCTACCATCATGAATTCCATAATCAAGAAAAGATTAATGAGAATGTTCCAGAAGCAGCCATGCAATCCCAATCCATGACACTACCTCCACCATGTTTCACAGATGAGCTTGTATGTTTTGGATCACGATCAAATCCTTTCTTTCTTTCTCCACACTTTAGCCTTTCCATCACTTTGGTACAGGTTCATCTTGGTTCCAGAACTTGTGTGGTTCATCTCTGTATTTCTTTGTGAATTCTAATATGGCTGTTCCTTTCTTACTGCTGATGAGTGATTTTCAACTCTATATATCTGCTCTCAAAATCTTCATCGAACAGTGGGTTGCAATACATCTTCCCCTGCCCCGTTTGGGTTGTTGAGGTCACTAACTCTTGTTTCCGGGTTTTGTTTCACAGCTCTCACAATGTTTGTCATCAGCTACGGTTGGTTTACTTGGCCAAACCACTCTGTGTCTGTTGCTCAGTACACCAGTGATTTATTTCTTTTTCATTGCCCAATGCCGCTGATTGATTTTCCCTGTTTTCTCAAATTCAAAATGGCTTGCTTTTCTCCCCTAGACAGCTCTCTGATCTTCATGTTGGTTTATCCTTTGTAACAAAAAATCTTCACAGTTGAAACTGAAGGTTAAAACCAAGAATAGATGTTCAGAGCTAATTATTGTTTAAACAATCAATCAAACTAACAGGACACACCTGGGTAACAAGAAACACCCGTCAGTCGCATGTTCCAATATTTTTGCTCACCTACAAATTTGGCTGGTGTGATACAAAACCCTTCCAGTTCACGTTTTTAATAAAGCACTCAATTAGAGTTGCACTAGGATCTGAGAGCAACCAATTAGTAAGCTCCACAGAGATTTAAGGTTTCCTTATTTAATCGCTGTTCCGTATCATTTCGTTTTCATCGTTATTTACACTATTTTAGTTTAAATTTAACGAAATAGTTGCTAATCTTCAGGCCACGGTCCTATTACAGCTAGATTCTGCCCAGATGTGTGCCGTGGGGATTCTGTGCTGTAAGTCACAAGTTGTCAAAGTTAGGGGAGGTCTGCTGTTATTAAAATTATTCAGTACTTAGAACTCCTCGATATCTAAATGGAGTTGTGATGTATTGATTACGTCAGATTAATCATCAGCCAATCACTTTAAGAGCAACATTAAAGACCTCAGTTTGATGTTAAACTAGAATAGACAGGTGCGTCCCAGAAAATTTGAATATTGTGGAAAAGGTCATTTTTTCCCCGTAATTTAATTCAAAAAAGTGGAACTTGCATATATTCTAGATTCATTACACAAAGTGAAAGATTTTATGCTTTAAATCTCAATGATTACGGCTTACAGCTCATGGAAATAAAAAAAATCTTGTGTTTCCACTGTGTTTTCTCGAGTCGAAAGTCGATGCAGCATCTAACAGGAGATTTTAGAGCACTTCATGCTTCCGTCTGCTGACTAGCTTTATGGAGACGCTGATTTCCTTTTCCAGCAGGACTTGACACCTACCCAAAGTGTCAAAACTACTAGTAACTGGTTTGTGACCGTGGAATTACTGTGCTTGTTGGCCAGCCGACTCGCCTGACCTGAATCCCATAGAGAATCCATAAGAGACACCACACCCAACAATATAGAGGAGCTGAAAACCGCTATCAAAGCAACCTGGGCTTCCAGAACATCTCAGCAGTGCCACAGGCGGATCGCCTCCATGGCACGCCGCACTGATGCAGTAATTCCTGCGAAAGAATTAAAGCCCCGACCGAGTACTGACTGCATAAATTAACATACTTCTCAGAAGGTCGACATTTCTGTATTATAAATTCTATTAGAATATCTTGATACTGGAATTTTGAATTCCGTGAGCTGTAAGCGGTAATCGAGATCAAAACAAAAAAAGGGCTTTTTGAATTAAATTACAGAAAAAAAATTCACATTTTTTTAGGATGCACCTGTACAGAGTAGTCTATATGTGAAATACATCACATTATATCGACTTTGTCTCCTAATGCATATAAATATAATCCATATCTGATCAGTGTAATAGGACACCAATAGTGGTTTCAGTGAAAGTGTTCAACAACAACAAAAGTGTGCATCAGCCCGAAGCCAGTGTGTGTTAGTGCTGAACCCTGAGCCCGGATTATTCACCCGTTAAATGGTTAAAAGTCATTTATTTGAAAGGTGAGTAGTGAACACACACAGAGTGATACAAATGGCTTCCAGGAAAGACAACCTCCCATAATATACACTGTATTCTTTTTTTTTCCCCTTTTTGGACTTCCTCCTGTCCTGTAAAAATGATCCGATTCAAAGGATGGTGTAAAATGGAATATCATGCTTAGAAATAAGATCGGGAAGAACGGTGCTCGTGTCCTGGCTTAATTTACAAGATAACCACGTTGAGGTGCGGATCAAGGCGGAACGGAAACCAGCTGTTTCTATGGCAACTCGCATGACCACATTGAAGATACCGCTCACTGTAGCTGCGTCTAATTAAAACCATTTAAAAATCCCAAAATGTCGCTGAAACATACGGTATGGCCAAAACTGTGTGGACACCTGACCATCACACCCCGCATGTGGTTGTGCCCTAAATTGATGCCAAAGTTAGAAGCACACAATTCAATAAAACGTCTTTATATGCTCTTACTGTACGATTTCCCTTCAGGTCCAAACCTGTTCCAGCATGGCAACGCCCCTGTGCACAAAGCCAGCTCCATAAAGACATCATTTTTATCAAGGCTGGAGTGGAAGAACTCGAGGATCCTGCAAGTGCCCTAAGTGTGTGTAAACTTCAGTGCTTGACTTAATACTTTCGTGAGAAAGACTGCAGTTGATTCCATAAAGTGAACACACTGCTGTGCAAAATGAACCATTTCAGACTCAGCTAATGATGCTAGTAGTTACCCAACGATATCTGAGTATCTTACACCGTTGTAATAAATGTTAAATTCTACATTACAACTCAAGGAGATGAAGAAGCCTTTATTTATCACATATACATCACGGCACAGTGGAACAAGGCTGGGGTCCGAGCGCAGGGTCACCCATGAGGGGTAAGGTCCTTGCTCAAGCTTGAACCCTTAACCTTCTGATCACTAACCCAGAGCCTTGACTGCTGAGCCACCACTTCCCTTATAACTGTAAGCTTGAAACTACGTTTCACACCATCCTCTGAATCAGATAACTGTAAAGTCTGATCTAAAAAAAAAAAAAAAGTTGGATACTTACTGCAATTCGGACAAGACACGAACATTCTAAAGTGTTTATATGTTGTAGATTACAGCTGCAGACATTCATTATGTGTTAGCAAAGCTTGGGGGGGGGGGGGGGC
>JAFFST010052181.1:100523-113692 GCA_022414735.1 Noturus placidus
ATATATATATATATATATATATATATATATATATATATATATAAATAAAACACACACACACACACACACATATGAATGATTCCGTAAGTCGTCGGTGAACATTTTAGCTACGAGGTGTGCTCAGTCCTCGCATCGTGAGTAAAATACTCTCCATTTTAGACTTCTACTGAGACTTCTACTGAGACTTCTACTGAGACTTCTACTGAGACTCTAAGTGTGTGTATAGTGTCCTTCCTTACCTGTGAATCTGCCCATTTTTGTGCAAGTACTCAAGTCCTTGTAAAACTTCTTTCAGTATGGTGGCTATACTGGGCTCATCCAGAACTCCGGTTTTGTGCTCTCCTCGTGAGATGATGTGTTTGATCACGTCCAGCACAGAGCCTAATGGGATGGGAAGAGAACACAAACGGCATCAAATAAATAAATAAATGAGTAAATATCATCTTATTGCCCTGTGATGGACTGGCACCCTGTCCAGGGTGTACCCCGCCTTGTGCCCGATGCTCCCTGGGATAGGCTCCAGCTTCCCCGTGACCCTGAAAAAGAGTAAGCGGTTGAAGATGGATGGATGGATGGATATCATCTTATTCTGGGCATCGCATATTGGTGGGCTGCCTTGTTGAACGGCATCACTAAGCGTCTGCACGCCATTACAAACCTTGGTATCGTTAAAGCTCTTTGTCTGTGTGTATTGACGTTTTCCTGTTTCAGATGGCTTAGAATAAACGCTCAGATGCTTGCGTTACTCCACACGCACATGTGCGTAATATAATGAGCACCCTTCTGTCCAAACCACACCGCTTCTTTCGAAATTCTGTAAGCGCTAGTGGCAGGATTAGAGCAAGAGTGCAACTTTGTTTTTCAAGAAAGCTAATGCGCATATGCATGAACACGCGAGGGGAAAGGAAAGTAAACGTTAGAACGGCTGTAATTACAGCAAAAGGCTCCACGGTGGCACGACAGCGAGACGTTCACCAGGATGATGCCGTAGCTCTTCATGGAGAGGTCGTTAGAGTGACGCTAGACAATCACGTCCCAAGTGTTCTCTCTTTCCCATGTCAATCAAAGCGACACTAGCCAATCATTGTCATCTGTAAGCTCAGGTATGAGGAAGAGGGCAGTGGGCGATTTCCTCCGAGCACCTGTGACAGTGGGGTTTGAGGAAGCACATGCTGGTCTTCACCCTCCCTGATAGTTAGAAAGATAGTGGATGGGAAATGGCAAATTTTTGGGAAAATGTAGTTAGGAATCTCGGTTCATGGACCTTGCTCAATGGCCCCACAATGGCAGTTTAGGTGTGCTAGGGATTCTGGTCACTGGCCCAGGGCCTTAACCACTGACCCTCCACTGTACTCTGCATGGAGAACGCAGGCATTGATCGCGTTATTATTTCACTCTAACCAATAACCAATCATTTAATAAATTCCCCTTCACACTGACAACCTTTTATTGGACAGCTCACAGCCAAGAATGTGCATAGAAAAACAAATTCTAGTGCTTCATCAGAAGTGCAATCTACAACTACAACACACCCTTTTCTCTGGCTTCTATCTATAAAACACTGCAGGAAGCCATCTCTTTTTTACATAAAGTAAAATAATAAATTCAGCTCCTTCGAGAGGAAAAAAAAATAAGTCATACGGCAGATAATGATACAGACGCTGGAGGTAAACTACACTGCTGACTCCACGACATTTTCCCATGACATTTACTGGGACAAAAGCCAAACACATTACCTGGTACAAGAGTGTCTTTATTACTTAAGTGGACCTTGAAGAAGAGCCAGGACCTGGAGGGAGAGGACGGGTTTGGGCTGACAGACATCTGGGAGGAGCACGCTTTTACCTATGAGCGAAAGGGCTGACTTAGCTATATAAAGAATACTCCGATGGACAAAAGAACTAAGCACCAAACGGCAGCATGTGTAATTTATATATCTGGGGAAAATTCAAGGAAATCCTCTCTACCCTAGTTGGTTCTCTTCTCCTTCTGGAACAATCTGAAGAGTTAAAAGGCCACGGCCATGTGCCTTGTTTATCGATCTATACATGACCAGTCCTTACAGGATTGAGAGTCTTTTTTGAGATTGTTGTGGCCAAAAATGTTTGGTTTCGCCACTGCTTTCTTTTTTTTTTCTTCTTCAATTTATGATGCAAGTTGTGGAATTGTTTGTGCTTTTTTGTGGAAAGCTACTTGAAATTGCACAGAATTGTCTTTCGCCGTGATGTTTGTCGGTAAATGAGGCCTTTTAGCTGTACTCATGTTCCACGCACGTGAATCAAAGAGCGCTTTGGCTGAACGCGTGTTGCGAGGACATCACATGACGCGTCTTGGACCAAATCTGAGGAAAAATCGGTGGTAATTTTTTTTTAGGGGGGAAAACGCGCAAGCGCCTCCGAATATTGCGTCGTTTACTTGATTTTGCCTTTAATTGCAAAGTCCTGGAGCAACGTGACGAGCACGATGGCTAGTTTTTAGCAGTGTGGCCACATTTTAGCGGCGCGCTCACTGCCGCGACCTGGGTTCGACTCCCAGGCAGGGAACTCCCGCCACTGGGAGTTGCACTCGGTGCCGGCCCCAAGCACAGATAGAATGAAAGGGTTGCGTCGGGAAGGGCGTAAAACCTGTGCCAAATCGAATATGTGGACCAATGATCCACTCTGGTGACACCCAACAGGAGCAGCCAAAACAACAACAACATAATTATGTTTTATTCGAACTTGTTATTTCGATTACGGAGATCTCAGTGTTATGTTAAAGAGAGAATGGAGTTGTATCCAAGCGTCAGTTTTTTTCCCCCCCTAGCTATCCAACTCCTAGTCAATGTTTTGATCTAAAACCTCTGACAAGCTCGGCACGTTTATAACAATCTCAGCACCCCCAACTGTCTGGGATCACCGGGATATTCATACTCGAAACTGAACGCGGAAAATAAAACCGGGAGCTCTCCTTGGGGACGCAAGATCTTGTCTAGGCCCTGAAACAGCTGCTGCTGATGCAGCCGGAAAGACTATTTAATTTGCTCAGGCCAACACCAGGAAAATCTTTATTGGTACTCTGTTTTAGTATCCTCTCAATCTCCCGTCCATTCGATAACGAATTTATTTCAGAGTGCAGCAGGTTCAGAAAGGCACGCGAAGCTCTTACTCGGGATTAAGACGAGTTTGTTTGGGGGAAATAAACTGAAACCGGTTTGGTTTAATCCCTCTGCTTTTTATTGAAAAAAATCAATTTAAAAAAGGAATTAATTTGTCTAATAGACTTTGTGAATGCACTCAGACAAATGCCCTTTACTCATGTAAAGATTCCACACTGCAAAATGATAAAAATTCAAAATGCACAAAAATTGACATCCAAACCCAGTCATCATAAATATTATCCTGATGTAAATATATATTTTTTATTTAGCTGCCCCCTCCCCCTGAAGCAGGCAGGCAGGTTGTAGCTAAAATAAGTACTCATTTCACAGAACTCGCATGGACAATTTGAAGCACATGCTCGATTCACATCCTTGTGCTCTTTCCAGGGTTTCTTGGAAATAGCTGTAATAGGAGCGCTCCCCAGACATCTCTATCAGCGCTGAACGGAAAAGCAGGCCCCGTTGTCTGTGCTGCAGTTAACACAGCCTCCACTGCAGGCAAAGGCTCTTTGTCCCAAAGTTGTTGGAACTGACATTTCTGGTTTCCTGTAAGATACGGTTTGGCATGGGAGGCACGTTAACACACGCCTACTAGGCCAAAGTGCAGCGAGTCATGCCAAGCCAATGACGTGAGGAGGATCAGTGTATGCACGAAGGAGGGGTGAGGAACGCATAGCAAGCATCTGTTTTCGTGTAAAAGGCTTTGGGCATGGAGAAAATGCCACATGCAGTTACGGGACCCTTTAACAGCAAGTACTGATCATCGCTAGCAGGCTGACCTCTAACAAAAAGGTAACATTAAGAGTATTTTTCTCCTTAATATAAGCTTTACAGCTCTGTACTAATACCAAAAATTTGACTTTATCTTTTTGTTTTGAACATTATTATTAGTAGTAATAGTAGTAGATGAATCTCCTTTTAGCACTTTGTTAGTCCAGGTAAAAACAGACATGCCCGTCAATCTCTGTCAAAGGAGACGTGGCCTCTCTGGTAGTCTCGGTCTTGGTACCTGGCGATCCAGGTAAAAAAGAGGTGTGGCCTTTGTACCTCCCAGACCAGGTAAAAGGGGGTGTGGCCTTTGTACCTGACCTTCCAGGTAAAACAAGTCATAGCCTTCATACATGTCAGTCCAGGTAAAAGGAGGCGTGACCAGTGTGCCAGGCAGGCCCAGTAAACAACGCATGGTAGTACAGGCGGCATGGCCTCTGTGCCAGTTATTCCCCGCCCTCTCTGACTGTTAGAGAAACAAAACCTGCAACCCAAACTCTGCGTTCTGCACAAATGCGTAAAACGCCCTGAGCGCAAAAAGAATTAGAGCCTGTCTCTTCACCGTCTCTTTACACGGACCGTGTGATTTTACGTCTGCATCAGGGAAACGCGCTCCATCTCCCTGTCACAGCAGCCTATAATCCTCCTGTCTGCTGATTACACCAGATAAATCAGGACTGAACCGTATCAACAGCTCTGCGGTCTGCACAGTACAGAGAGAACAGCAGCTCAGGGTTAGAGAGGATACCATCATACTGCGGCTATAAAAATTCCACAAATTGCTGGTCTACCATGACAGTGATGAACACTACACAGAGATCTGCTTGTGATAAGTACAGCTTCCTTTTCCTGTCAGCTCGCACTGCAGCGGTGAGTCTCTGTGCTGTTTATTGCCACAGCAGCACTGTGATTAGCAACGAGACGGAGAGAGAAAACGCTTGGCAGACCTAAACTAACACTCATGTAGCACTGCTACACCCCCCCTGCAAGATCGCGCTCATTACCATCTGCATTAAATCAGTTGCATCGGTTACCTTTTGGCTTGGAATGAAAAGGCACAGCAAGGTCTGCTGTGTGAGGAGAGTCAGAGAACACATCGTTAATACACAGATAATACGTACGCCTCGTCCCTGCTCTAAAGCTGTAAGTGCTTTTAGTCATGTTACAACTTTTATCCCGTTTCGGACATGAGGACGGCGCCTAATTCTTAAAACGGCGACATCCTGCTGATTTTTCAGACAAGAGATCACGCAACCTTACAGTAATTCAGTGGAGGTTTTGCTTTTCAGTGTGGAACATATTCTGCACGTCACCAACGATACCTTTTGTCTAGTGCATTTCGCAGACATTGCCCCCCCCCCCACACGTTTCTGGGTCATAGAAACTTCAGGAACTTTGGTAAGATCTGGTCACGGGCCATAAACGAATCAAATATGAAAAAAAAAAAAAAAGACATCCACTTACCGCCGCTGAGAAGCTTCATCACCAGCCACAACTCGTCTTTCAAGACGAAGGAAGTGTAGTAGGACACGATGTTAGGATGGTGGCACTGACGCATGGCCTGAATCTCCTTCTGCAAAAAGAGCAACATTACTCAGAATCGTCGCTACATGCCGGTTGACTCCGGTTGACCGGTATCGGTATGGGCAATACGTTCGTGCACATGCTCATTCCAAAGTCAGGTGGTTTTTGGCAAATGATATAGTGCTTTTAACAATGGACGTTGTTTCAAAGCAGCTCTACAGGAACATATAAAACACAGGATACAGATTTTAAGCGTGCAGATTTATCCCTATTGAGCGAGCCTGTGGCGATAGTGGCGAGGAAAATCTCCCTAAGATGATACGAGATAGAAACCTTGAGAGGAACGAGACTCAGAAGGAAATCCGTCCTCATTTGAGGAACAACGGATAGCGTGAAAGTAAAGGGAAGGACGTAACATGATGCAGGGTATGGGAATACATCTTCTGTCAGTCATTAAACCATACAGAAAGCTAAATAGCCGAGCAAGCTTAACTATAAACAAATCGCATTTAAGGATCTAGACAGCTGTACACAACGTGCAGATCACAGCGAGATGAAATAGACGTTCTCTGAGACCGAAACAAGCTGACAGTCCTTCTAAAAACAAGGTCTGTTTGAATTGAGCAATAGATTTTAAAAAAAAAAAAAAACAAAAAAAAAACCACAGTGACAAGAAAAATAGGCCAGGGTGCATTAGTGGACAATATAAATAGTCGCTTGCCCAACTCTCCTCTCTTTCTCTCTGTAGGCGCATAACTAAATCCCTGCGTCAAAGCCTTTTACGCCCATCACTAGAGATGGCTGAGGTAATGTTGGCTCTGCAGCCCAAACGATCACTCAAATCACCCCCCTGCCAGAACCCTAGATTGGTATCTAGGCTTCCTGTTGTATTGGAATTTGTCTACTTGGCATTACTGTTTGTCGGCGGTGTATACGGGGGTGGGCTTCTAATCTAGAACAGCAAAAGCTGGCCCTTTTATTAAATACCTCACAGAAACCCTCTAATCCAAAAATAAAGCATCGTGTTCCTTAAGTCAGGGCTCATAACTAACTGCGGACACCTCAACTGACATTTATATCTGGGTGTACTCTTAGGGCAAAGTCAACCACCCAACAACTTATCGACTGGAGCGTTGATTTTCAAAGTAAAGCACTTGTTATCGATTCCGCCGTGTGCAAATAATCCGTGCTCGCCGGAAGGACCATATGATGCAATTGCAGTAGTATTTTCAAGGAAACGGGAACACCTAGAAACAAAGAGTGTGAGCAACCGCAGAACCTGAACTTGTAGAAACATGACCAGAAATCAAGAGCAAATCAACTATTCCTGGAATGCAGGAGGCCTGGTAGACATGAGTAGATCCTGGACTCCCTTCTTATTCCCCACCAAGCGTCATGAGAACAAGATTCTGAGCTGTTCACCTGATGAACAGCGTTGGCGTCAGATCATTGGATGTCGGTTAGGTTCCGAGATCTACGGCCCCAAAGGTAGTTCTAATGTTATGATCTAGTCCTAACTTTGTTGATACCATTTTATGAGATTGAATTCTTTGAAACAAGATGTGACTCACTGATCCGAAACACCACACCTGCTAAAGCAATCCTATATTCACTTAAATTCGATTTGTATAGCGCTTTTAACAACGGAAATTGTCTCAAAGAAGCTTTACAGAAACATATAAACATAGCATACAGATTTTAAGTGTGTGAATGTATCCCTGTTGAGTGAGCCAGTGGCGAGAAAAACCTCGCAAAGATGATACGAGGAAGAAACCTTGATAGGAACCAGACACAGAAGGGAAACCTGTCCTCATCTGGGTAACGACGGATGGTGTAAAAGTAAAAGAAAGTTCATTATGGTTTTCATATGAAGTCTGTTTTGTTGAACTAGTCCACTGTTCACTTAATCTGTATGTGGTAATTGCAGTCCCAAGGCCATCGTAGCAACCATAGCGAGAATGTCCATGTGGAATTGAGGTAAAAAACCATTTCCATGGTACTTCAAGCGGTACCATCCTCAGCAATCTCCAGGCTGCACTGCTTTGGGTCATACATCCTATATCCACTGGCTCAATGGATTTTCCATGTTTTAGAAACAGAAACCTTCTAGTTTTGTCTTCGCAGACTTGACAAAAATTTCTACCAGCGAAGTCATTTCAATGTGATATCCAGCGCAAACTAGCGCAGATTATTCTGACCCGATTAAGGAAATACACAGAGAAGGTTCTGAAGAACAAGAATCGGGCAGATTTCGTTAATGACAGGGTTTTATGGAGTGAACTCCTGTGTTAATAGCTCTCGTAAAGTCAGAAAGGAAAACCCTAATGTACAACGTTGAACCCGAGTTTTTGCCTTGGGTTTGGGCTCGTAACCTGCAAAGTGTAGAAAGTCCTACCAGCCCAAGGATATAGGATTATCTAAGGGGTGGTGTCTCTCAAACAGGGGTCATGAAAGATTCTAGTAAATTAAAGACCTCTTTTAGTGGTGAATGCACAACATAAAGTGAAGCTTGGAAAGGTACATTGTGCTCGGGTTTTACAATGTTTGTACTTTGGTTGGAAAGGTTGGGTAAAGTAATACTTAAAACCCATTCACACACAGACATACAAGAGACGAGCAGGACAAAGGAACCTCCTGGAAGGCATTGCACTGGTAATGATATGCTTGTGGTGCGGATTCATTCTGGCCATGAAAAAAACAAAAAAAGAGAGCAAAAAAGAAAGAAGCCCTCCAACAAAGAGTCTAGAAGTCAGGGGTCTGAGAGAAGATGGCTTTTCTGATGGCACCCTCCCTGTGGCCTGCTGTTTCTTTTTGTGCAAAATCAATATCATCTGGCCAGGCGGGGGAAACCCACTGCTTCCACAGTTCTGGGAATGGACAGCAAGTGTGAGTCGGGGTGTGTTTGTGGTCCAGGCCTTGCTCCAAGCCTTCGCTAATGCTAGAGTTTTCATTCAACTTTGGTGTGTCGGGGAAGGGCACGTCTGTGTGAAGCTGACAGACTGGACCTGATTATATACCATTTCATAATTAAATCCAGTGTTAAAATCCAAGAAGAGGAATGTGTGTGCAATCTTACCTACGAAGTCTTTGTGCCTTTGGCACGCTAGAAGCTTTGTGACCTTTGGTTTTTGGCAGGAACACGGGCTTGCATTTGATCAAGGACCCCTATAGGCCATTACAGACTTTTTGGCTTACTTTGTTGTTTTTTTTGTTGCAACAGAGGAATAAAAAGTATTCTAATCTGTATGATGATGTGACAACAAGCCAACTACATAGTGAATGTGGTACTCGAGCAGAATAATATTGCTGAATCACCTCTCTGTTGGTGATCTAGTAAGTCACAAATTACGTGCTGACTACTGGTCACTTTAAGTCCAGACAGAATACTAGTCATGCAAAATGTTCAAATACCTGAATGGACATGGCAATCCCTACATGACAGGTGACGGACTTTCAGCGAAACTTGGACAAGACTGCAAGAGTGATACTCCTGCATTGCTACGGTCTTCGATTCGTTGTAAAAAAAAAAAAAAAAAAAAAAGAAAAAAGTGTAAAAATTTCAAAAGTATTTAAAGAACTTAGAATTTCAAAGACATCTTAGAAAAATGTTATTTCTAGTATTTTCATGCAATCGGATCTGGCTAGTTTCTTCGTTTCAGGATGTCATTTGCATGTTTTTCCGGGCCAGAAATGAGCTCCGCCCATTTCTGCTAAATAGCTGCTCGGTTACGCTTTCCCGAAATAACGCATGCACTGTTTCAAGAGAGGAAGTGTGGTGAGTTGAAGGGAAGGCATTAACTGGTAATAACTGATAACGTTGGACCAACAGAATCTTTTAGCTCCACATATGTTGATCAGCCCGAACATTAAAACCCACCTGGCTAATACTGTGCAGGTCCCTCTTGTGCAGCCAGCACAGCTCTGACCGTTCGAGACATGACAAGACTCCACAAGTCCTCTGAAGGATCGCTGTGGTATCTAGCACCAACATTAACCAGACCAGACCACCTTCTTCCACTGCGCCGTAGTCAGATTCTGACCCGCTGATTCGGACATGCCCTGACCCAGTCGTCCAGCCATCACAATTCGGCCCTTGTCAAAGTTGCTCGGATCTTTACGCTTGCCCATTTTTCCTGCTTCCAACATGTCAACTTTGAGAACTGACTATTCACACGCTGCCTAATACAGTACATCCCACCTCTTAACAGGTTCCATTGTAACGAGATAATCAATGTTCCTAATATCCAAGTTTAACCATGACTCATTATCCAATTTGTTAAAAGCGCAAATGTCAGCTGTGAAACAAAGACTTTTGTGGTAACTGCTGACTTTTGTGGTAACTGCTGTCTCGTGCGTCCTGCCGGCCCGCATACCATGTGGTACAACGAAAGACAAAAGTGTTCACTTCGTTTCTGTGATCAAAGCAGATAGGATCCCTCGGGCGCCACTAGATCGGAGCAAACTCTGATGAATCGCCCAACAGGAAGAAAAAGCAATACAAGAAGTAGCATCATCCCTCAGAATCATGGCATAAACCTCAAACGTGACCAGGACCACAGAGGATCAAACATACAGACTTGAAGATTTAGTTAGGAAAGACACAGACTTGAAATGAACTCTGATTAGATGACTAATATCGTTCTTAAACTCCTGTCCATTCAAAAATAAGAAATTCATTCGCAAATCCGAACTATTTTCTGCTCTAGGCCAAAGAGCTTTTACCACTCGAACAGTCAAATCGGATGAAGCGTTAGCAGGCTCGTCACGTGTTCTGAGAAGGCCCGGGGGTGATGCAACACAGAGGGGCCACTATGGAGACACCATTACATCATCGTTAGTCTGGCGTCTTCAGTACAGGGAGAGCGTTGGACATGGAAAAGAAAAAGAAAAAAAACCTCCCTCATCAAAGACGAAATATACAGATGGAACGAATAGTGAGAAATAGAGATGAGCATTTTATGCAACATTTGCTTGCATGTGCGTGGAGTGAGAATCTCTCGCATATTTACCGTCACACTGCGGTTAAAATCACTGCACAGTGACACGCTAGTGCTGAGACAGATCCATGGTACACTGATGAGGGTCTGGCTGTTTATCTTGAATTGAGTTGCGTTTGCAAAAAAAAAAAAAATGCATCCGGAGGAATAAAACGCAGCAAACGTCGCAGGAAAACTACTTGGGCGTATCAGCGAAAACGCAATTGCACGAAACCTCATTCGCAGTGATGTTTGAGGTTAAACGAAACCTTTTTGCTTTACTCATGTTCGACGTACGTGAATCGAAAAGGGCTTTGGTTGAACGCCCGTTGTCATGAGGTCACATGACGCGCCGCAGAACAAACCCGCTTCTTTGCTGCGATCGCAGAATCCTGCAGGGTCTCTAAAGAAGGTTTGAGTTGTCCTACAGAAACTTGCCGCCATGGTGACGACCGATTTGTTTACAAGGAAGCCTTGTAAATGGACGGCAACTCAACTGACGGCACCTTAAACGGTTAAATCTGGGGGGAAACTTATAAAATCGCCCAACCCGACTCGTGTTTATAATTAAATAATAATCAGAAAGGTTTCATAAAAATTTTTATGCATCTCAAATATTTTTTTCTAAAACATGGACTCTTCCTCAATGAGAATTCATATTTCAGTCATAATCCTGGTCATAATCCTGACTCGGCATCAGGTCGAGAAGAACTACAGAGCGCCACATTGCTTCTGAAGTGCTGCCGAAAGCTCCAGCCCAGCATTTAGCTCACCGCAGAGCCTGCGCACTTTTTTGGTATCAATCTGTGTTTAATTTAAAGCTTCCTCTGGGTTTAAGATGTTGCTCAGCAGGCCATAAAAGTGGAGAATGACAGTGGAGAAGCCCACATACCCACCACCCTCTTGGTTTTCCGTGTGACCTACTTTCCCCACGAATTTCCGAACCTGACCGCAGTCCTCTGTTAGCGAACACGGAGCTTGGTTCATCCCATCAAAGGCTTGGATCAGGACACGCATGGAAGGAAGCCTTTATTGGAAAACAAGACAACCCATGTGCTCGGCGGTTTATGCTGCTGATGGTAACTTTAGTATCTTGTGCTGCTCAGATCGTGAACACCATAAACATGAGCTAATGGCCTAAGTTGGCCAGGCCTCAACACAGTCAAGCTGCTTGTTTAATCCTCAGAGGATCTTTACAGAGCACGTCGTCAATGCTGGAATGGTATGTTTACTATCTTACGAAGATGACATTCGGGTCCTCGACAGCAGAAGTTAACAAGTGAAGGACCATAAGTCATGAAGGAAGTCACACATCTGACACGTTCTGCTTCCTTTCCTGTTCAGTGGATTTGGTTTTGACTTAAGCTGAATAGGCAGAAAAGCCTAGTTTACAGGTAGCTCTCAGGGGGCTTTCAGGTAGTTTACATCTAACCCGGCTCTACTGTACACGGTCTTTAAAAACAGTGCAATTCACTCAGCTCAGTGTTTTTGATAGCTGGTTGTAGGGAGCAAGCAGGTTTAAGCATTTCTTTCTAATGAAAGAGTCAAAAGTCAGACGTGTAGAGCTGAACAAGAGTCACTGGTTTCTGAAAGAGACTGAAATAACAAGGTTTGTTTTTTTTAACTATCAATCATGTACGATCTCCACCGACATGAACTAGAAAAGCACAAAAAGGTCTGTTCTTCTTTTACCGGGTTTTTCCGGGTTTCTCTTACAAAATGTTTTTGACCGGATCATGTTTGTGAAGCAGAACGTATTTAATTCGCAGTTGTCAGAAGATGAAGGTCAGTTCTACAATGCTCGTCTTTGTCCTCTGCCTTTGGAAGTTTGATTCATTCATATACAGTCTGTGATGGAAAAGTGTCTTAGTCACATGCTTCTCTAAGAGAGAGAGAGAGAGAGAGAAAGATTGAGAGTGAGAATGAATGAGAGCGTGAGTCAGAGAGAGTGAGGGAATGAGTTTTAGAGAGAGAGAGGGGGGGAGAGTGAAAGAATCAGTGAGAGAATGAGAGAGAGAGAGCGAGAGAGTGAGGGAGAGAGTGAGCGAATCAGACAGTGAGAGAGTGAGGGAGAGAGTGAGCGAATCAGACAGTGAGAGAGTGAGGGAGAGTGTGAGGGAGAGTGTGAGCGAATCAGACAGTGAGAGAGTGAGGGAGAGAGTGAGGGAGAGTGTGAGCGAATCAGACAGTGAGAGAGTGAGGGAGAGAGTGAGGGAGAGAGTGAGGGAGAGAGTGAGGGAATCAGATAGTGAGGGAGAGAGTGAGGGAGAGAGTGAGGGAGAGAGTGAGCGAATCAGACAGTGAGAGAGTGAGGGAGAGAGTGAGGGAGAGAGCGAGCGAATCAGACAGTGAGAGAGAGAGGGAGAGAGTGAGGGAGAGAGTGAGGGAGAGAGTGAGGGAGAGAGTGAGGGAGAGAGTGAGGGAGACAGTGAGAGAGTGAGGGAGAGAGTGAGCGAGAGAGTGAGGGAGAGAGTGAGCGAATCAGACAGTGAGAGAGTGAGGGAGAGAGTGAGCGAATCAGACAGTGAGAGAGTGAGGGAGAGAGTGAGGGAGAGAGTGAGCGAATCAGACAGTGAGAGAGTGAGGGAGAGAGTGAGGGAGAGAGTGAGGGAGAGAGTGAGCGAATCAGACAGTGAGAGAGTGAGGGAGAGAGTGAGGGAGAGAGTGAGCGAATCAGACAGTGAGAGAGTGAGGGAGAGAGTGAGGGAGAGAGTGAGGGAGAGAGTGAGGGAGAGAGTGAGGGAGAGAGTGAGAGAGTGAGG
>JAFFST010052181.1:128179-139467 GCA_022414735.1 Noturus placidus
GAAATATCCAATAAATTTGGTTCCACTTCATGATTGTGTCCCACCTGTTGTTGATTCTTCACAAAAAATTACAGTTTTATATCTTTATGTTTGAGGCCTGAAACGTGGCCAAAGGTCGAACAGTTCAAGGGGGCCGAATACTTTCGCAAGGCACTGTATTTTGGAAACTTGTTAAAGATGCAGAGAGTTAAAAGCTGAATGCCATGTGGTACACTGAATCTAGGTTATTTCTTCTTATTCTTATTCTTATTCACCTTCTTCTTCTTCCTCTTATTATTCTTATTCTTTGTTCCTTTCTGATTTGTTGAATGGTAAATAGGTTTGTCCTGACCTTTTTTCCAGAAACGGTCCTAAAATGTGTGGACTTTGAGGTCAAACAACCAAACAGCAGCTTTAGGCCAGTGCTGGGATATAAACTCATGACCTTATGATTTCTAGCAAAGATTTTTAACTGCTGCTGATGAACTTAGGCCGAATTGTTTGTCGCCATCTTGTGGCTGAAACACGGAGACAGCTCTTGAGCCTAAAGTCAATATATTTCCTTATAAGTAGAATAGATGTGAATATACTTTATCCATCCATCCATCTTCATCCGCTTACTCCTTTGCAGGGTCACGGGGAACCTGGAGCCTATCCCAGGAGGCATCGGGCACAAGCCGGGGTACACCCTGGACAGGGTGCCAGTCCATCGCAGGGCACAACCACACACACACTCACATTCATACACTACGGACACTTTAGACACGCCAATCAGCCTACCATGCATGTCTTTGGACTGGGGGAGGAAACCGGAGTACCCGGAGGAAACCCCCGACACACGGGGAGAACATGCAAACTCCACACACACATGGCCCTGACGGGACTCGAACCCCGGACCCTGGAGGTGTGAGGCGAACGTGCTAACCTATACACTATATTTATGTGTGCATATAGTGACACATTTGTAGATATAAAGTGAAGACATAAGGAATAAAACACTCAGTTGCTGTTGTAAGAAAAAAAAAAAAATCATTTACAACAGGGTCATGTGATGCAGCCCGAGTCAATGTTACCAGCTAGAAGTGATTATTTTCCTATTACATTACAGTGCTGACAATGTCTCCTCACAGGAGTGTTAACAAGTACATAACAACATATTTTCTAATTTAGTAGTAGTAAATGGTGCACTTATATAGCGCTTTTATCCAAACCGCTTTACACTGTGTCTCATTCACACACCAATGGGAGCAGAGCTGCCATGCAAGGTGCTAGCTTGCCATCGGGACCAACTTGGGGTTCAGTGTCTTGCCCAAGGACACTTCGGTATGTGGAGTCATGTGGGCCGAGAATCAAACCGCCAACCCTACGATTAGTGGACAACCCGCTCTACCACCTGAGCCACAGCCGCCCCAGTAGTGATAGTAATAGTTCGCCTCACACCACCAGGGTTGAGGGTTCAATTCCTGCCGCTGCCCTATGTGTGCGGAGTTTGCATGTTCTCCCCTCTAGGGGTTTCCCCCATGTACTCTGGTTTTCTCCCCCAGTCCAAAGTAGGCTGACTGGCCTTACCAATATGTATGTGATTATGTCCCCTGAGATGGACTGGCACTTGTGTGCGCTTGTGTGCCCGATGCTTCCTGGGATTGGCTCCAGGTTCCCTGTATCCCTGAAGGATAAGCAGTATAGAAAATATATGGATTAGTAGAAGTAGTAGTAGTAGTAATGCAGCCAGAATGATTACCAGAGCTGCTGTTATAGAAAATGAATCAACAACTTCTGACCAATCAGATCTGAGAACTTTCCAGCTGCTATGTTTTTAGACTAATATTTTTACAAATTTGAAAAGGTCTGATTCCAAATCTCAAATTTCAGTGTGTTCAACATTTTCTATATTTGTAATGACACACAGTGCAGTTCAGCTTCCTGTGTGCAAGAGGAAGTCAATGTATTTCGAGTCCTCTGTGGCCAAGCCAGCTGTTTTGCATAGACAACTGTTAGCGCTTATCCACCGTGTTTGTTCCCAGCAGGGTTTGCATCCTCGTTCGCTTCTCTTTTACTGTGCAAATGAGAGCCATGACTTGCCTCAGCTTCTCTTCTTCCTGAATGCCTGTGCATGGCAAAAACGCATCTGCATACGTACTGACAGTGTAATTATTTTGTAAATGTATGAGAGCAAGACATTATACTGATCCAGTGGCTTTGTTTTTAATATTGCGTAGGATCCATAAGATCCTACTGGGGTGAAAAAAAATCGAAAGACAGAAAAATAGTTCGGATATGTTAATGCATTACTACAGAGAAAATATGCATGCAAATGTTATGTTTAATATTCTGTTTAGTACCGCCCTCCAGAAGCTACATAAGATATTTACATGTCCCAGAAGACAAAATAATAACGCTTTACACCGATCATCCTGTTCAAAAGTTTCCATGCCCCGGCTCTTAATGTATCGTGTTGTGTTCTTGAGCATCAGTGAATGTTTGCGCCTTTTATAATAGTCGTGGATGAGACGAGTCCCTTAGTTGTCCTCAGTGTGAAGAGATGGATCTCGACATCATATAGTTGCTGTTGGAAAGGTCTCAAATATGTAGAAGATGCTGGAAAGAATCAGTCCGAACAGGACACCCCGGAGCTGTTATGCAGCAACACTACCTAAAGCATCACCATGCTACCCCAGATCAAAATTTTCCCTGCACTCTCATTGGCATGCTCTAGTTAAGTAACTTGAATGCTCCTCATTAAGGTATGCTAGCATGTTTGCTTTGTTACTCCTACTTTAAGTCATGAAACATTTAACCAGTCTTAAACACTCTCTCTACCAGGATTGGGGTTTGAGGTTCTTGCCGTGCTTCAGGGGTTTCCTCTGGGTACACTGGTTTCCTCCCCCACTCCAGAGACATGCGCTGTAGGCTCATTAGCATGTCTAAATTGTCCGTAGTGTGTGAATGTTTGTTTGATTGTTCCCTGCGATAGGTTGACACACTGTCCAGGGTGTCCTTGTTTCCCCGAGTTCCCCGGATTAGGCTCGAGGGTCCCTGTGTAGGATAAATGGTTCAGAAAATAGATGTATTGTTTGAGAGCACACGAGGAAAAATATTGAGCTTTGACAGAGCTGAACAGGTTAGGTAGGAGTTGGTGTTTAGGGAAAGTGTTGTGAGTGCTGTCAAGTGTGAGAACTGATATCCAGACGCAAACGTCATGGAGAAAAAAATGTCTGGAAAGCCAAGTGGAAGGAAACTTTACATTCATTTCACATTCAACTGTATCGTGTTCTCATTTTACTATTAATATCTTAAGACAGACAATTTGCCATGTTGTAGACATCTGTAAAGGTAAGCGTGTGCAAGCACTCTTTTTGTTATGTGAGGGAATAACTATGCTCCTGGTACCACCATGACGCTCAAGAGCAGCGCCTTTATTTCCTTCTCACACGTCTTTATTTACCTCGATGCAGAGTATCAAAGCAAAACCTGAGAAGGGCAGAAATGTTTAGCTATAAACACATTATCACCTCATCTTTTGCAGTAAGCAAATATTACAAAGGGGTTAAACAGGACCAAACTGCTTACACACTGCTTCTTAATTCCCAACAATACAGTGACAAATAGTAAGAAGTAATCCAAAGAAAACGTTCATAAGTACTATATCACAATGGACTGTATCAGAAATGGACTTAACTTGGATTATATGTAATGAATCTACACAGAATAACTGGTCATATTGACGTGCAGGGGGGAAAAATCAATATAGTCTTTAAAATTATTTAGTAAAAGTAGTGCATGCATAAGTATCCACGCCTCAGTGTAGCAAGTTGGCATCAAAAGTCACATGATTAGATCAATGGCATTAACCTGTGCGAACACGTGACCTCAATACACGAAATATACAGTAGCTTTTTCTGGAAGAACCCAGAGTTGCTTAAAGAACTTACCTAAACAAACAACAGCACCATGTGAACTGCGCACAGCTGGATTTGACATGGGATTACTCCGGGTTTTCCGGTTTCCTTCCACCTCCAAAACACATGCATTGGAAATTCTGAATCGGCCCTAGATATGAAGATATAAATGATTTGATTGAAGACATTTTGTATATAATACGTAGCATCACCATCGTCCATTTGACAGCCTGGGTTCCAGATTAAATGTAATTAAATGACTAAATATTACAAATATAATGATAATAATGAGTCTTTATTGGTCACGTATACATTACAGCACAGTGAAATTGTTTTCTTCGCCATTCCCAGGAAGTTAGGAAGTTGGGGTCAGAGCACAGGGTAAGCCATGATACAGCGCCCCCTGGAGCAGAGATGGCTTGTTTGAGATCATTGTTTGTTTGTTTTAACGCCATGCCAGCTTCTATGGCTACTTTCATGGCGAGAAATGTCTAACGGACTCTATATAAGGTTTTACAAAACCTTACTGTTCTTAAAAACTATAAAATCGCGTTAGGTTTGACTTTGTTAAAAATTTCTTGCAGAGTGTTGACTGAATCAAAAAGGCTTCTCAAGGCGTTAAGACCAAGTAGAGTCTAATAAAGCATGTTTCAAGGATAATGGCTTCTGGGAAAAGGTCGGCTGTGGATTAGGTGGTAGAGCGGGTTGTCCACTAATCGTAGGGTTGGAGGTTCGATTCCCGGCCCACATGCAGAAGTGTCCTTGGGCAAGACATTAAACCCGAAGTTGCCCCGGCAGCTCTGCTACCATTGGTGTACGAGTGTGTGTGTGTGTGTGAATGGGTGAATGAGACAGTGTAAAGCGCTTTGGATAAAAGCGCTATATAAGTGTGCCATTTAGGTAGGAAATGTTTACATATAAAGAGAGTTGGACATTTTTTCTATTGTTAGAATGAAAAAAAAAAAAAACAACAATTTACACTTTGTGACACTGTGAATTGCTTCAATTAATAACATTATAAAGGGTAATCGTTTTTAAAGATAACAATATCAGACAGGTATTGGTATCAGCTGATATTCAAGGTTTTGACGCTCCTTAAATCTGGAAACATTTCCTAATCGAAAGAATAAATAGTTTTTTAGACAACAGAAAAAAAAAAAAGTTACGTTAGTGTCTACACTATTACTTACACTAGTAAATCAAAATTCTGTGAATAGGCGAATTAGAAATCCTACGTGCACCCACCTCTTTCGCCTCTAAACTACGTGTTACATGGCCTGCATTTGCATACTGGAATCTGATTGGCCCGTATGTTTTATGACACTATAACACTTGCCTGCGAACACAATTCAGCAAAATCCCTGCAGTAGTACTTTAACCGATATATAGTGTGCAATATTAACAATTTACTGTAATCATCTTTATTTTAGAGTCTGTGTGCTTATGTTTTTCATGTTCGACTCATCAAGTAGTAATAATTTCATCATGAACACCTGTTTGTACAACACTTATTTATTAAGAAAGGATCCAGTTACAGAGTACAAAATCCATAAAATATTTCTTATGGATGTAAAGTTTAAAAAAATAATAAAATAAACCAGAGCTTTGCCAGACTACCCCGATAATCACGCACATTTTTTTATGTATCAGCGCTGAAAGACAAGAAGAAAGGTCATGTAATTTCATATATAGTTTCTATACAATAATATAGTATCTTAGTGTGAAATGCATGATTTTCAATATTAATGATAGTTTTCTGAGCCTGGGACGTGCAGTGATCTTTGGGTACGTTGATTCGTGAGAAATCATGAGAATGAAAAAGATATAGTGAGAAGTATTAAGCATCGCGCAGTACAAGTAACAGATGAAAGTCTTGGACTAAAACCGTGTGAAATATCACTGTAACAACACACAGCAGCCAAAAAGCCATAAAAAAAAAAATGTGAGAAGCAAAAAAAGTTCCGAAATCATACGTTCTTATAAATAATGCATAAACCATCAATCAGCATCGAGTCTCATTTTGTGATGAAGCATCGTAATTTCTGCTATTTATCACTATAAAACATTTAGGAAGATCTGTAACCTGGTATTTTCCAGAAAACATCACATTCTTACTGATGTGTGGAGAAAAATACAATACAATTCTCTAATGTTGAAGGAATAATATTTTCTGTAAGAAAAATATGCTGTAAAAATATAATATACTAATATATATATATATATATATTATCATACATTTAACATATTTGTAGTAGAATCTGAAGCTATTTCCCCCCATAAAAAAAATTAAACATTGCACTGCACTCAACATAAAATCACCAAAAGTATGTGGACACCCCTCCTAATGATTGGCAGCAGAATGGGTCGCACTGAAGAGCCGAGTGACTTTCTACAGGACGCCGGACTAACGTCCTTGGTTTGGGGATTGGGATGTCCGACAAGCTCGTATAGGTGTCCACAAACTTTGGACCGCAAATGCACTATCTTCAGGTGTTCGATGCTCAAAATATATGTGTGTCGTGTCATCATGCCAAGATCTAAAGGGTTCTGGAAGGCCTTAAGAAAAAAAATGGTTGTGGATGCCTAGGAGTCTGGCAAGGGATTTAAAAAGATCTCCAAATTATTTGAAATACATCATTCAACTTTAAGGAAAATCATCTACAAACGGCGCAGATTTCAAACGACTGGCCGTCTCGGCAAATTCGGCCCAAGAGCAGACCGTCTGATGCAAAATGAAGTCTCCAAGAACCCACACATTTCATTACAGGATCTGCTAGTAAATCTTGCAACTGTGGGTGTCAAAGTGCATGCAACTACAATCAGAAAGAGATTGTAAAAATGTGACCTTTTGGAATAATGTTCTCTGGACAGATGGACCGAAGATAGAGTTGTTTGGCCACAGTAACAGCAAACATGTTGGCGCACACCAAAGACAGCTTTTCAGGAGAAACAAAAATACCAACTGTGAAGCACGGTGGTGGAAATGTGATGGTTTGGGGTTGCTTCACTGCCTCAGGGACTGGGCAGCTTGCATTTACCTGATTCAACTATGAATTCTGCATCATATCAAAGAGCGCTTGAAGATAATGTGAGGCCATCTGTCTGAAAGTTGAACCAAAAGTGGACCTTTCGACAGGATAATGATCCTTAGCACACGGCAGCTGTGGCTCAGGTGGTTAAGCGGGTTGTCCACTAATCGTAGGGTTGGTGGTTCGATTCCCGGCCCACATGAATCCACATACCGAAGTGTCCTTGGACAAGACACTGAACCCCAAGTTGCTCCCGATGGCAAGTTAGCTCCTTGCATGGCAGCTCTGCTACCATTGGTGTGTGTGTGTGTGTGTGTGTGTGTGAATGGGTGAATGAGACACAGTGTAAAGCGCTATATAAGTGCGCCATTTACCATTTACCACACTAGCGAATCCACCAAGGAATGGCTCAAAAAGAAGAAATGGCGGGTAATGAAATGGCCTAATCAAAGCCCAGATTTGAATCCCGTTGAAATGTTGTGGGTCGGGTCAAAGAACATTGCACGGAAGAGTGGTTAAAATCCCAGCAAACCTGGAGAACAATTATGCAAAACGCCTACAAGTGGTTATTTCTGCTAAAGGGGGCAATACTAGCTTCTGAGGCCAAGTGTCGACCTACTTTTCCCACAGAACAATATCACTATATGTCTTGATATTTCTGTTGAATAAATGATTGAAATAGTGAATTTTCCTGTTTTTGTTCAAGCATATCAAGTTCATTAATAGTCGCTGTTTCAAAGATGATCAAATGTTTGCTTGTCCGAATACATCAAGCCAACAATTTATGGGGTGTACTTATTTTTTCACGACTGTCTATCGACCATTTAGGTGAACTGAACATACATTTTTGCAATAACAACATAGCTCTAAAATAAGGCATCAATTTGGCAAGAGCGGCGACTTTTGCAGCATAAGAACCAGGCTCTGCATCTACTGATTATTATTATTATTATTATTGTTACTACTACTGAAAGGGATTATTAATTGTGTAATAACTGAAACCAGAAATGTTCAGGACGTGCAGCAGTGCATGTAAACATTAATGACAGTTGTGGCACACCACGAGCTGGATGTACCCGTGTTCAGGGCAGAGAAAGCGCTTTGGCCAGTCGAATCCAGAACCATGACTGTGTACACGGCCTGGTGTAGTCACACACGGTCAGGAAACGCAGAATGCTGGGAAAGGGCTTCTTCATGGGCTTGTAGACCACAGGAATCAGCCGTTTGGTCCGAGCCCCTGTGTAGAAAGGTCAAGACATCACATCAAAGCATGGCAGGAAGTGGTAAGCGCCCACAGGACGTTTCCATGAGGCCCATGTATTTTATTTTAAAGAAAAATACTTAAGAGTGAGAGATAAAAAATGCTGCAAAGCACTATAGATGAATAAACTGTAGCAGCGGTGTCTCGGTGTGTGTTTATTTCAAAACACATCGACAATCAGGCAAAACCGATATTTATAAACAGACCTGGGCAAAGACTGAGGGCGAATTTAGTCTGGAAGTCACAAGCATCGCTGTCCAGGTAATCGTCAGAAATGACGACCACCATCCTCTTGCACCTAAAAAACAAATCATCAGGATCTCATCAGATCTCATCCATTTTTATTAAAGTCATTAACCATCAACCAAGCAGGTTCAAAATCTAGCCTGAAGATGAAGCCAAGCCTCGTAAGCATTGGAGACTTACCTCATCTCGATGAGCTCGCTGGTAATGGACCACACACACGTCCCGGGCAGGACATCACGGTCAAACACGCACAGTTTCAGGTTGTAGTCGGTCTGCTCCAGCTGTCTGATCATCTCACTGACAAACTGGAAGTCGTTCTGGCAGTAGCAAAGGAAAGCGTCGAACATCTCCGGCATGGGACCTGAACACAACACCAGGACACAATACACAATTTCTATCACAATATTTTAATTGGATTATTTCCGACCGAGTCTTCTCACAAAATTGATCAGGAGAGTGTTTTATCAGAGGAAATCTAAGTCCTACACAGTCTGGTGTCCAGTGAAGTCTGCTGACATCCAACTAAACCTAAAATAAATCAACAAACAACTAAATAAATAAATAAATAAAATCACAGAACTGTGTTGAAATTACACACCATCATTTACGGTGATGCCTCGATCCTGGTGCCCGCTGTCCACCTCGGGCACCTGAACAGGAAGCTCCTTTTGCCTCTCTAAATACTTCCTGCAGTCGTCATCTGCACATAAAAACAAAGACGTATCTTTCTTATGCTGTTGAGATGAAAATTAGCACTCGTTAACATGGCTGCCACGTCAAGATCCCAGAGAATCCGGGCGAGAAACACCGGCGCAGTCGAACCAGCCACGTCTGGCACCAAAAAGATCACAATTTCCTCGCTCTGACGTCCGACGTAAACGACTACGTTTACATCAAATTCCGGTTAAGGTCTACGTTCGCGTTGTAGCCATATTCTGAACACGGAATGATGTTCGGAATGTTCCTGTATACACGATTGTCCCAAGTACACATTCCTAAATTGCCATTCCTAAAGACCTAGCCTACACCTGAGCGTATGTTAGCACCCACTATTCCTTGTGTACAGATCGTGCGCATGCATCTCCTTTCAGTGGATTTTCTGAATACGGTGTTTACATGCAACAAATTTCCGATTAAAATGGGTGTGTTCCAGGGCTGAGAATCGGAAATCTGGAAATCGTTTTAAAGTGCACCTACATTTACATTACATTTATACATTTAGCAGACGCTTTTATCCAAAGCGACTTACAAATGAGACACACTCACACACCACTGGTAGCAGAGCTGCATGCAAGGTGCTAGCTTGCCATCGGGGGCAACTTAGGGTTCAGTGTCTTGCCTAAGGACACTTCGGCATGGGATCACCCGGGCCGGGATTCGAACCACCAACCCTACGATTAGTGGATTAATGGACAACCCGCTCCACCGACTGAGCCACAGCCGCACCTATTATGGTTTTTCGAATATTACCTTCCATGTAGTGTCTTATAGAGTTGTTTGTGAATGTAAAAAGTCTGCAAAGTTTCAAAAATCAAAAGCGCACTTCCTGAAAGAAGGATCCGATTCTGAACCGCTGAATCGAGTCGTTAGTGATTCCAGACTTAACTTCCTGTACTAACCTACGCAGGTTTGTAACAAAAAGCCCCGCCTCTGGTCGTCATCGGCTGCTCGCTGACAGCCGTACACCAATCAAAACAGACTGGGACGTCTGACCAATCAGAGCAGAGTATGCTCTCTGAAAGGAAGAGTTTAGGAATCCTTAAACGAGTCGTTTGTCACACTGGGTGGAAAAATGTAATGCTGGAGTTTAAATTACAAGCACATTAAGGTGTTTTTAGACCTCGCATGCACATAAATCTCTTGTATGAGACCTTTAAAACAAAATTCGGCACGTTTCAAAACCATAATAGGTGCACTTTAAATCCGAATCCGGGCAATCTGATTTACCGGCGTGCCTCGATACTAATACTAATATTGACAAAACAAATACGAATTAATTCAAATGTAAACATAGTCAATGTGAACATGAAGTTGTGCACGATTTAATGCACTGCACTGGTTGATTGGATAATGGCATGAACGTGTGTGCATGTGGGGGCGCACGGTGGCCTAGTGGTTAGCACGTCCGCCTCAAAGGTCCAGGGTTCGAGTCCCGCCAGGGCCATGTGTGTGCGGAGTTTGCATGTTCTCCCCATGTGTTGGGGGTTTCCTCCGGGTTCTCCGGTTTCCTCCCCCAGTCCAAAGACATGCATGTTAGACTGATTGGCGTGTCTAAAGTGTCCGTAGTGTATGAATGTGTGTGTGTGTATGTGATTGTGCCCTGTCTGTCCAGGGTGTAACCCCGCCTTGTGCCCATGCTTCCTGGGATAGGCTCCAGGTTCCCCCGTGACCCTGAAAAGTAGTAAGCGGTTGAAGATGGATGGATGGATGGTGTGTGCATGATCCTAATAAATTGATTAAATCAAATTTGCACATCACAATAATTTGTGATTTATTTGTAAACAAATGACTATTCCTGAACAGTATGTGAACCAGAACACATTGAATCTGTGGATTCAGTATTAGGACGGCTGTGTCTCAGTCGGTAGAGCGGGTTGTCCACTAACCGTGGGGTTGGCGGTTCGAATCCCGGCCCGGGTGATCCCATGCCGAAGTGTCCTTGGGCAAGACACTGAACCCTAAGTTGCCCCCGATGGCAAGCTACCGTGTTTCCCCGATAGTAAGACACCCCCGATTGTAAGACGTATCGGGAGTTTCAGAGGGGTCAGCTAATATAAGCCGTCCCCCGAAAGTAAGACATATGTCTTACTTTCGGGGAAACACGGGGGGATTTGCCTCCAGTGACGTGCGGTACAAAGAGTGGGGCTGGGGGTG
>JAFFST010052181.1:160438-167938 GCA_022414735.1 Noturus placidus
CTACTCGGTTCATCACCCAAAAGAAAACTTCTACGCTCAAGATAAAGTGCTAAAACCACATCAGCATGTTGGATTGAGATATTGAACATTTCGACACAGTTTGCGGTGAGTGATTAAGTCTGCCGGGTGGTTCCTTAAGCATAATGAAAGAAGGAAATTTCACACACCATACCTAGATGTTTTTGACACAATTTGGGAGATTGTGTGGTATATTTAATGTCGAAGATGTGTATTAATGCTAACTGTGTGTGGATAAATTAGATATTTCGGTGTTGGTCCTGTTTACCTTGCTGGTCTCCTGACAATCAGGGTCAAAGGGCACCTGTTTAACGGCAAGCTCTCGGCCCGTGTCGGCATCATAGCAGAGGTAAACCTCGCCGAAAGCTCCGCGGCCCAGCAGCTTCCCTTGACGCCAATTCACAGGCGCCCGTGGAGCTACACACACACACACACACACATATACAGACCACAGTGACGTGAGCACGGTAGCAACATTCCACACACAGACCCACAGGCTACACCATCAAACCACAAATTATTCTCAAACTTAATCTCATCCAGATTTATACGTTCACACTGATTTACATTCGCTTCACCAGAACAGAACTGCTGATTTAACTGTGAATTATTCTCTCTTCTCTGAGAACTCGCAGACCCTGAATCATCTCAAGAGCTTCGAATGTCTGAAGAAGTCAAACTGCAGAACCACTGTATTATTATGCCACTTTTGTTTTTCTTTATAAATCAATGTTTGGCTAAGTCATGAAGAGCCTCCAGAGATTTACCTCTCTTAACAGTTACAGTTAATAATCTTCTCATTAATCACACACAAAAACAACCCAATAATTTGAAAAAAAAAAACCCCAAAAATTTTGTCCCAAAAATCTCTCCCGAGTAGACGAAACCAATAAACTCTGTCAGCGTAAAAATAATAAAAATGCATTATGCATTATTATAACAAGACTTAATATTATTATTACGACTACTACTGCATTCATAAATGTCTTTCTCTTTTTTTTTTAAATGGTGGCCTACATTAAAAGCTTCACTCTGATCACATAGATTTGTGATTAAAGCAATACAGTTTCATTAACACAACCCCAGTCGAAGAATTATTTAGGGAATGTTACAGGAGGACCTCTCATTTGCATATTAATGCATATTCATCGACTCTCTCTTTTTTAAGACATAGATTGGGCTATTTTTTTTTTTTTTTTAGCAATTGCTTAGACTTTAAAAAGATATGAAATAATTTAACATTCCACCTAGATTTGTTTTCATTGTTCAAAATGGCATATTCAGGGTATTTTAAAGAAAATTGAACCCAAACTATGCCTAGATCCACATAATGGCCATAGTCACAGGATCAGTTTCATCCATCCATCCATCCATTTTCCATAACGCTTATCCTACATGGACAATTTAGAGATGCTAATCAGGTTACAACGCACGTTTTCGGACTGGGGCGGAAACCGGAGTACCCGTAGGAAACCCTCGAAGTACGGGGAGAACATGCATGGGAGTCAAACCCCCCAACCCTGGAGGTGCGAGGCAAGCGTGCTCACTACTAAGGCACCGTGCCTGGCACCGGTTCTGTGTGAGTGTGTGTGCATATGTGTGATAGCAGGACAGTACAAATGTCCAGAGCTGACAGATTAAACATATATCAGGCCAGAAATATATCACATATACATTTAAACCTTCCACAACTGCATTTACTTTCATTCCTCCCTGATGTAAAGTATAATTTTTTCACTTCAGCCTGCTTCATTCATGGCATGATGTAACATGGGCAGTTTCTACAAAAGAAAGGTATGTGTGCACGTACATTTAGCAGTACTGCGCTGGCCGCTTTTATCGCTCCTGCCGAGCGAGTGCAGGTCTCCGGTGTACGGCAGCGTGCTGTCTCCGTTGTAGCTGCGTGTGCGGCTCGACGGCACCAGCTGGAACAGGTTCTCCTGCGGCATGAAGCTGCGAGGGAATGTGCTACGTCCTGACAAGTACACACACGCAAACACAGGCACCAAAATGAAAACTTATCCAATTAATTAAAACTTAAACAATTCAGGAATGGTGCAGTGGGAACTGGAGCAGAAACTGCTCGGTTTCTTATCTTGGATGAGGTTCGAAGGCGATCAGGTCTTCTCTACTGCTCCCTCATTATAAAGGGCAAAATACTCTATTTTAATACACTGTTTTTAATACACAAGCGAAAATGTATAGGAAGTGTTAGAATATCCAGTCACCTGTGTCGGAGTTCTTGTCCAAAATTGACTCACTTTAATTTGTGTTTTATTGAATCTTTTTCATTCTTGTTGAATTTTTTGGGTTGAATTCATTTGAATGTATTTTTTGAACGCCATTTTACGTAACAATTCTATATACATGAATATATCTATATATCTAGAAAATGGCTTCAAGTACTGACAGGCTCAGAGGCCACGCCTCCTTTTCTAGGACTGTTTCACTGAAAGGGGCATGGCTTTTGGCACTTCCTTTCATAAGACTATCACATTCACTGAAGGTGGTGTGGGCTACTGGACTGACAGAAGCGACCACACCTCTTTAATTGGGATTGTCAGTTTAAATTAAGGAACGTGGTGGCTCAGGTGATAGAGCGGGTTGTCCACTAATCGTGGGGTTGGCGGTTCGATTCCCGGCCCATGTGACTCCACATGCAGAAGTGTCCTTGGGCAAGACACTGAACCCCAAGTTGCCCCCGATGGCAAGCTAGCACCTTGCATGGCAGCTCTGCTCCCATTGGTGTGAGTGTGTGTGAATGTGTGAATGAGACACAGTGTAAAGCGCTTTGGATAAAAGCGCTATATAAGTGTGCCATTTACCATTTAACGTATCTTCTGTGCCTGAAAGAAGTGAGCACACCTTCTACTACTACTGGCAGGTTCACTGAAGGGGGTGTGGCCACTGGGACTGACAAAGCAGACCACACCTCCTTTACTAAGACTGTTAGATTCACTGAAGGCGGTGTGGCCTCTGAGACTAGTAGAGGAGACTACATCTCCTTTTTTAACACTGCTGGTGGTTTCAGTAAAGGAGGCGTGGCCTCTGTGCCTGTCACTTTCAATAAAAGAATGTATGGACTATGTGCCTGTCACTTTCAGCGAAAGGAGGCGTGGCCTTTGTGTCTCTCAGCACACTGTTTAACAGTATTTTGTTTGCTCTTGGACCTTTTCTGAGCTTTGATTTTCCTTCCTCTCTATCTCTGTCTCTGCCCCAACAGCATGTCCCCTACACAGGAAGTAGCTCTTGGCTTGCTGTTTTGATATAGTCAGGGGAAACACAAACCAGGAACACACACACCACTGTTTTCATACACACAGTGCACTATTCTCAGGGGAAATGTATCAGTGCTGGCCAAGGTTATGCACTGAGAAAACACAATACACACTCGGCTCACATGAAGAAGACAGAGCGCATGCAGGCTTGCCGTGTGTCATCAGATGCTTCTGGTATATAACACACACACACACACACACACACACACACACACACAGTCAATAAGGCTGGCATCGCATGCATGACTTAGCGAGTTTACGACATGCCCTCCACCCCTCATACAAACTGAAAGCAGTTGAGACTTAAAAGTAAAACTGTTGATGTGGAGTACATGTCATACACATTCCTGTATAAGGTGTTACTATAGAAACAATAATGTTTTAGACTGAGCACTTTAATAGAAACCTGTGATTTGCCTTGAAGTCTGAACTACTCTCAGAGCTGCTGTTATAGAAAATGAAATCAACACATTCTGAGCAATCAGAACACACAATCCATCAGTGCTGTAGTATAAAGTGTACACTCATGGGCGTAAAGACACATTCTTTGGGGGGGGGGTGTCTCCCCCAATGTTCAGGAAATACCAACCTGTCCCCCAAATATACAGTAAAAAATATTTTCTATAAGTCCCACTTTAATGAACCCTGCCAACAGATCTGTCTTTTCTTCATCATCTATTCTATTTATTTATGTATCTTCCTTTTTAATGTATTTCCGTTTGTTAAGGACAACAGGTGTGTGTTCCCCCCCCCCCCCAGATTGTACACTTGGTTGCGCACATACTCAACACAAGTTTGTTGATATATATTAGCAGCTCAGTCTGTAAGAAATGGAGACTGCAGCCAAGCGTAGAAAAGTGCAGCAGAGCTTGAAAGCTTTTTTCCCCAGACAGTACGTAAATAGATACCTAAATAGTATGAAACCTCAGTTTAGTATAGAAAGCATCATACCATGACTTGGTTTGTTCTTAAGAACGTCAATTAACTGTTGATATTTGCACACCCACAAAGATGACTAGGCTAACGTCAGTTCCAGTTTTTTGACCATTAACGTTACATTCACTGGCATATCCCTCCGCCGAGTTCGTTGGACCCCCCCCATTATCCATAACATGGCTACGCCCTTGATTACACTGTATTAAGGAGCTTACCATCACCGTAGTCCTTGCTGCGGTTGGTTAAGTGGAACTGCCGTGGGAAAGTCCCGTGCTTCCCGTGTCGGCCTGCAGGGGGAGCAGTGAGTCACAGAGCTCAGCCGATATATAGAAATAATACACAGACAACATGAACACATGCTAAGGATTTTCATCATTAACCTTTGATCAATACTTGTATAATGAGTCATGTGAACAAAACGTAACGAGCTACACAAACTGCAGCTACACAAAGATGGCAACAGCCTTCATTTCAACAAATACAATTGCGCTCATAAATTTATATACCCCTTGCAGAACCTGCAAATGATAATCATTTAAAAAAAAAAAAAAGACAGATCCCAAAAATTACATTTAGTTGTTTTTTATTTAGTCCTGTCCTGAATATTCTGTTTCACATAACAGAGTTTTACATTATAGTCACAATTATAACTGAATTTACGCAAAAGAACCGGTTCAAAAGTTTACACACGCTCGATTCTTAATCCCGTGTGTCGTTACCTGGATGATCAACGACATGATGTTTTTACGTTTTGTGATAATTGTTCATGAGTCTCTTGTTTGTCCTGAGCAGTTAAACTTCCCACTGTTCTTCAGAAAAATCGTCCAGGTCCTTTTTGTTTCCAGAATCTTCTGCATATTTGAGTCCTTTCCAACAGTCGCTATATGATGTTGAAATCCATCTGAGAACAACTGAGGGACTCATCTCATACGTGACTATTACACAACGTGCAAACATTCACTAATGCTCAAGAACGTAACACGATACATTACGAGCCGGGATGGGGGGAGGGGGGTTGTAACCTTTTAAACAGGGTGATCGATGTAAATTGTTATTATTTTATCTTCTAGGCAAACATGTAACTATCTTAGCGGTACTAAATGAAAAAAAATTTAACTTACGACTGTATTTTGTCTGGATGTGCACGGACTATAGATTAAGCAGTTGGAGAAAGTCAGGCGCGGGGCTTTAGTTCACGTCTTAATTCAAAATTCACAAATTATATGACGTTAGACAAGACTCGTCAAAGCTTCAGAGCTTGCAATATAGCACTAATCCACAAAGATCAGCTTCTCATCCTGGTAGTGTGCACCTGATAGCATCACTACAGTTAGCTTCGATAAAATGGGCGGCTGTGGCTCAGTCGGTAGAGCGGGTTGTCCACTAATCCATTAATCGTAGGGTTGTGGTTCGAATCCCGGCCCGGGTGATCCCATGCCGAAGTGTCCTTGGGAAAGACACTGAACCCAGTTGTACCCGATGGTAAGCTAGCACCTTGCATGCAGCTCTGCTACCATTGGTGTGCGAGTGTGTCTCATTTGTAAGTCGCTTTGGATAAAGCGTCTGATAAATGTAAATGTAAATGTAAAATGATAAAATGCTTCGATAAAATGCTAACTCCTTAGCAGCCTTTCCAAAGACGACTCTTTCTTTTATCCTTCATTTTATGGTTATACCTTGTGTTCTAAAAAATGAAGTTCACAATAATAAAACAGTTCGGATATTTTGTTCTTCATATGAACAGCTTGTTCTGGTTGCAATTCTTGTATTGAGCACACAACAACAACAACAACAACAACAACAAAACCAAACTGGTCTCCACTCGTCTTCACCCAAAAACACGCCTACGACAAACCAGCAACACATTTTCTGACATGTGCCAAAACATTCCTTGTGAAATGCACACAGCGTCACTGTGTAAAACGCTTTATCACTAACGCAACAGAAAGAGAGATAGCAAGATAGAGAGAGAGCAGAGTGAAAGTGTGTGTGTGTGTGTGTGTGTGTGTGTGTGTGTGTGTGTGTGTGTGTGTGTGTGTGTGTGTGTGTGTGAAACTACACTGCCTGCTTTAGCTCTGGGTTCGGAGCAATTGAAAGCAGCTGGCTAGTGTATGAAGAGTGTGTTTTCAGCGGCGTCTCCCACAGCAACACGGCTGTGTGTGCATTCAGAGTGGAGTAAGGAGAGGAAAAATCGACTCATAAGGCAAAATAAACAAATCAGCCTGCCTCTATGGAGATACACATACTGAGACAGACTGGTGATGTGTGTGTGTGTGTGTGTGTGTGTGTGTTTCCCTCACAGACAAGCCTCCCTGTGTTTGGGAGGATCTTATAATCAAGGAGACCGGGTCTGTTCAAGAGGAATAATAAGAGAAGGGAACAAAAAAAATGCTGATGGAAGAGAAGATACCAGAAGAGAAGTGAAGAGAAGAGTAAAGAAGAGAAAATAAGAGATGAAAAGACACGATACGAGATGAGAAGAGATGAGAAAAGACGAGAAGATAAAAGATGAGAAGAGAAAAGAAGGGATGAGAAGAGAAAAGACGAGAAGAGAAAAGAAGAGATGAGAAGAGAAAAGAAGAGATGGGAAGAGAAAAGAAGGGATGAGAAGAGATGAGAAGAGAAAAGACAAGAAGAGATGAGAAGAGAAAAGAAGATACGAGAAGAGATGAGAAGAGAAAAGACGAGAAGAGAAAAGAAGGGATGAGAAGAGAAGAGATGAGAAGAGAAAAGAAGGGATGAGAAGACATGAGATGAGACGAGAAAAGAAGGGATGAGAAGACATGAGATGAGAATAGAAAAGAAGAGATGAGTAGGGAAGAGATGAGAATAGAAAAGAAAAGATGAGTAGAGCAAAGAAAAGATGAGAAGAGAAAAGAAGAGATGAGAAGAGAAGACACGAGAAGAGAAAAGACGAGAAGAGAAAAGAAGAGATGAGAAGAGAAGAGATGAGAAGAGAAAAGAAGGGATGAGAAGACATGAGATGAGAAGAGAAAAGAAGAGATGAGTAGAGCAAAGAAAAGATGAGAAGAGAAAAGAAGAGATGAGAAGAGAAAAGAAGGGATAAGAAAAGAAGAGATGAGAAGAGATGAGAAAAGAAGAGATGGGAAGAGAAGAGATGAGAAGAGAAAAGAAGAGATGAGAAGAGATGAGAAGAGAAGAGAAAAGAAGAGATGAAAAGAGAAAAGATGAGAAGAGAAAAGAAAAGATGAAAAGAGATGAGAAAAGATGAGAAGAGAATAAAACAGCTGATAAATATGAAAGGTGA
>JAFFST010052181.1:172938-181721 GCA_022414735.1 Noturus placidus
CTCACTCTCTCTCTCGCTCTCTCTCTCTCTCTCTCTCTCACTCTCTCTCACTCTCTCTCACTCTCTCTCTCACGCTCTCTCTCTCACTCTCTCTCTCACTCTCTCTCTCTCTCTCTCTCTCATTCTCTCTCTCTCTCACTCTCTCTCTCACTCTCTCTCTCTCACTCTCTCTCTCTCACTCTCTCTCCCTTTCATTTTCTCTCCCTCTCTCATGCACTCTCTAATAAAGTTTAACAACAGAGTGTATCCCCTATATCTCTTATATCTCGTATATGTGCCGATTATCATTTACATGATACACTGTCATGCTCTATTTATGTCTAAATAAATAAAAAACTCTATTACTGGTTATTTATTTAAGAAAAAGACATACTTTTTATCCATTTATAAGTACATTTAATAGTATGTAACATCCACTGAAATTAGTTCCTGTATCTCTTTCATTATGGCAGACTTTCCCCCAAACCTTTCCTAAACGTTTCCTAGATGCTTCCTAGACGTTTCCTAAATGTTTTCTAGACGTTTCCTTATGGAAAAACACCGTCGTACCTTCCAATTACACCTTTTAAATATGCATAAGCTTTGAGGAATGCTTCAAAGCCCGCGCACGTCACTTTCGATGCAAAGACACGGCAAACGTTCACTAGGTCCTCATACAATAAAGGAACGTCAGGGATCTCTCACTATAAAGGTGAATTCTGCTGTGGCGAGGCTGCGAGATTTATCCTGTTCCTCTACAAACACTACAATACAAACACACATACACATACACACACACACTAATAATTCAGCACCGAGTTCATTAAAGTCTGGAATTATGCCAGCCTTCAGCAGAGGAACCATGTGACTTGTTCCAAAATAATCAGCGGACTTAGAAGATAAGGCTTTTTTAAATGGGACAGACTTTAAATCAAGAATTTGAACAGTACCTTTACAAATAATACACAAATACACTTGTGATAACACAGTGGGCGTGTCTGAAATCTAAAAATTGTTTAATAAATAATTGTTGTGCAAATTTGAGTCATTTCTGAATCTTGCAAATCTCAAAACACCAGCGTGTCGGGGCAGTTATTTGTCAATAATTTTTTAAGAATAATCACAAATGATTCGATCTGTCGGCTTCAGTGCTTTATTCGATGAGTGAAGCTGAAGTTGGTATGGCCATCGGGCCCTGAAATGCAGCAGGAAACACACAGATGACTGATTTGCACTGAATTTGTAGCGGGTCGAGACAGTGTCGTGAGCATTACGGATTAGTCAAATGTGGCTATATCTTCCGCAACTAATCCGCCTTTATTTGCGTTTGCATGACGTCAAAGCGGCACTCGGGCGCCGATAACTTCTGAACAGTGTAAATGACAAACCAGAGCTCTCTATCTCTCAATGTCCACTGCTCGGAGAGTGATCAACCTGTTGAGTGAAGGGGGAAAAAGTGTGTGTGTGTGTGTGTGTGTGTGTGTGTGTGTGTGTGTGTCACCTGTGGAGTGTTTGCGCACTCTTTCGCATCCTTTGAGCAAAGAACCTTTCAGGTCTCCCAGAGACCGGGACGACTTCATCTCACTCTGCTTATCTCTGCTGTTCACCTGCAGGAACTAGAGCGAGAGACAGAGACAGAGAGAGAGAGAGAGAGAGAGAGAGGAAGAGCGAGACAGAGAGCGAGAAAGAGAGAGACACATAGACAGACACAAAAAAGAGAGAGAGAGACAGACAGTCAGACAGACAAAAAGGGAGAGACACAGACAGACAGATGGAGAGACAGACAAATAGAGAAGGACAGACAGACAAAATGGAGATACACAGACAGATTGAGAGACAGACAAACAAACAGACACACAAAGAGAGAGACACACACACAGACAGACAAACAAACAAAGAGGGAGAGAGTGAGACAAACAGACAGAGATACACACAGACAGACAGAAGGACCGAGATTGAGACACACAGACAGGTGGTCAAAGAGAGAGAGAGACACAGACAGACAAAGAGAGACAGACACACAAAGAGAGAAAAAAACACACACAACCACACACACCGGTAAACAGGTATGCAGGCACAATCCTACTAATACTAATCCTGCTTCTGATCAGTTCCTGTCGGTTCTGATCCGAACTACTAACCAGCTTCTAAAAACCATCCAACTAGAACCTTTGGTACGGCAACAGAAAACAGTTCCAGCGTCCTAGTGCCAAAAATCCCAGATCCATAGTGCGGGCCTAGAGTGCGTGATATGGTTTAGGTGTGTGTATATGTGTGTGTGTGTGTGTGTGTGTATATGTGTGTGTGTGTGTGTCTACACTCACGTGGTTTTTAGTAGAAGTTTTCAGCACAATTCTCAGCACACCCTTTGCACCTGAACTGGAGCTCAAACTTGACACGGCTCGGTCCAAATCCTCCTGACACTTTAGAGCTACCAGCGTCTGCACACACACACACACACACACACACACACACACACACACACACACACACACACACACACACACATTTAAGACTTCTATGGCAAACGATTCAATATGTTCACCTGTCTTCTAATTCATTCATCAACTTGTATTTGATCATTCATCTACACAGGCAATAAAAATCCCAATTATAGTTTATTTTCTCTAAACCGGAGGTCTTCAACAGGGGGTCCGCGACCCCTAGGGGGTCGGCGGAGGTACTGCATGGGGTCGCGAAAGTTTTGGTACCAGTTTAATATAACACAATTTCATACAATCTATATAAATAGGGGGTCCCCGCTCCATCTCGCCATCAGTTTGGGGGTCCTTGGCCTGGAAAACGTTGAAGACCCCTTCTCTAAACAATGATGGATTTCTTCAATCCTACATCCTCTATCTGCAATTTTGTAAAGTGAAACCCATGAACTAATACCGATCTTCTTTTAGTTCGCTAAACATTCATTAAACATTCATATAAAATGAAACATTATTAAATATGCTAATCCACAAACTAGTATTAACATATCAAAATTGGCTTAAACTTTTTTTCCAAACTAACTGACAAAAAAAGTGGTTCATTTATCCATCAGTGCTAATCCAGGGTTAAAACAAACATGGCTCATGTGTGGATTGTTTAGCATTAATGTGTTACTATGTAGCATAAACGAGTCAGCATTAAAACTAGCTCATTACCATGCTAATTACTCAATTAAATCTAGTCCGCGTGAAATGTGTCATTTAATGCTAATGTATAATTTATAGTGACGAGAACATTTTCAGCTTTAAAAACACGTCATGTCCTGTCAGAAAATGCCATACACATAACTATCTGCCATAAATGCAGTGTTTTTATTCAGTTACTAAAGTCACAGACATAAGCATGTACTGTACTGTGTCGTTAGCTGTGTAAGCTAGCCATTCAACCCCCCCCCCGAAATCCTTAGCTAGCTGCATTAGCGTTCTGACATGGTTCAAATAAATGAAGCAAGAATTAAATAACATCCTATTTCAGAGTAACTGTATGAGTGTAATTCATGAGGTTGTTTTCTTTTTATTTAACGTGTGTTGATAAAATAACAACGACTAATACGCACGAAGGCGGAAGTCTTCAACAGGGGGTCTGCGACCCCTAGGGGGTCCGCGGAGGTACTGCATGGGGGTTGCGAAAGTTTTGGTACCAGTTTGATATAACACAATTTCACACAATATATATAATTAGGAGGTCCCCGCTCCATCTCGCCATCAGTTTGGGGGTCCTTGGCCTGGAAAACGTTGAAGACCCCTGCACTAAGGTGTTAACTACTGAGTACTTCTATATTCCCTGAGGCAAAGTTATTACTGTTTCTACCTCTCTGTCAGTTGAGTAAAGGTCCATGTGCTGACCAAAGGCCTCCGTCACTTTCTGTAGAAGCTCTCTGAACTTCAGCGGCCTCTGGAAGGGAATGATCCTACAGGAGACGAACAAAAAAAAAAGGTCAAAGTTCAAACCAGTGTACTTTTAACTGTTTCATTTTCACCAGCTTTATAAACCCTGGATATACACTGGCTCTTCTACTACATGGCTGATGGGTTACACTTTACAATAACAGTACATTAATCATTAAGCAATAATCATGCACTAACGCCTGAATTAATACTTACTTAAACATAAAATAATGATGAGGTACTGCAGGTACTAATCCCGAACTAATAAAGAGCTAACCTTAACCTCGGTGAGAGTAAGTACATGTTTGTTAGTTAATGTATACATTAACATGTAGGGGTAAACTAAATCAAACATCCTCTATAAGAAAGAATATGAATGAAACGCACATAATTCCAAATTGTTTAGATAATCCCCGCTGGAAAAAACCCCCACAACAACAACAATAGAAACCATCACAGAAATTCTAATGGCTTCCACTACAAATACAATTACAACCCATCAGCTGACCATTAAAACCATTACCATTATTGGTACTTAAAGGACATAATCTACTAGACATAACAGACCACCAGTAGAATGCCAGTAGAAATGACCAGTAGAGACCCACAGGGACCATTAGAGTTTCTATTAAAACCAATACAATTCCAATTACGACCATTAAAACCATTACAAATTCTGTAAGGGTTTCTATTGTTATGTTTTTTTATTGTAAAGTGTTACCGTAAAATGGAATAAACCTACTGTAGGGTCACGTACTTACAGACTGTCACATAACACAGCTGATGTAGCATAATAAGTACACGATGCAGCTAATCTCGCAACGAACTAAAGAAAGCGGCCCAATGCGAAGCGGAGTCACTCTTTCCAACCCGAAGTCGATTATTTTCCAACAATCCACAACAATTTGTCTACGCTAGACATTTTTCATTCATCTCAGAATGACTTGTCATTTCTATCCCCTTACAGTTAGCAATACGGTTAGCACTAGTTTTCTTTCGCCTGAATAAAAAGTTCTTAAAAAAGAATGCAGCTTTTCACGTTCCCAAGAAATCGGACAATGTAAACTACTCGAGGACTTCCTCGTGTTGGAAAACGTTCAGCTTTACCAGCTTTTTAAACAGCAAGATTCTGACACTAGAGACTCCTTCTCGAAAGCTTCATCATATGACCAATCACACACGCTTTAAATCTCTTTATGTGGAAAAGTTGAGTGTTCAGCATCCATACAGCACGTGCAAATGAAAAACGTGTTACTAAAGAAACGATAATGTATTCGAACAAGCACGTTATTATAAGGTAGAACTGTCAGATCTGCTGTTGCAGGAAATGAACCTCTGACCAATCAGATTTGAGAATTAAATGGTACAGCAAAGATTAAGCACTGAGAGAAAGAGATCCTCTACTGTGTGTGAATTATGTATGCGATTAGAGAAATGCTTGCTCAGCAGGTCAAGTTCTGCGCTAGTAGACAGAATGCATATGTGAGTTCAAATCCCAGAACTGCCAGAAAGGCCCTTGACCTCGAACCACTCAGCTCTATTCTTGCACTGGATTCTGCCTCACTTGTTTGCAACTTTGGATAAAAAAGCTTCTGCTTTGGAACGTAAATGTAAAATGGTTGTGTGTGCATTTGGCACGAGCGGCTGGAACGGAGCTCTGTTTCAACACCAGCGTTCCTCACATCAGAGCTCACACAAAGGCAGATAGAGCTTCCTGAGAGGGGGGGGAGCGAAGCAGTGTTTCCTGTGCACTACTAAAGTTCATCTCTGCTTTGTCCAACATATCCCACAATCCCTCAGCATCTCCTGCTATCTGCTGCTTTTAAATAACCCCTAAACCTCCCACATGGGACGTCCATCGGAATCTCGTCGCCAAATTAGCCCCTGTTTACTGATCGCATCTTGGCATCGCTACATCAAATGCCCCCTTATCTCCACTTTAATGGCTGTGGATTTGGCCCAGGGAGCAAAGAATTCTGGGAAATCCGTGCACTGGGAGCTGTCAGATGAAGTTTCTCTTTCGGATATTAGATCTTAGTCTCTACACTTCCGCTTCTCATGATGTTCAAGACGTGATAGAAACGAATCCAAACGCTTCTTCTGAAGTCCCGAAAAAGACAGAGGAGAGGTCGGGGCCAGAAACAGAACGCAGGGGAAAATATGGCTCGGAGAGAGAGAGACGAAAGGATGTAAGGAACGAGATGGCTTTCCTTCCTCAATGCGCTTAGATAAGCAGAAGCTGGCACGGAGAGCGGCGCTCTCCTCTTTCCTGTCCCACCGCTTCAGCCGTTTACGGAGGAAAGAAAAACCTCGAGTGGCTCCAATTAGGGCACTTCGCTTGACGAGCTGACACCAGCAGAGTCTACTGATGAGGCTTCGACTGGATAACAGAGTGCTATTGTCACGGTAACATCTTAAAGAGTGGAACTTTCCAGAACACTAACTAAGCCTGCTACAGTGCCAAGTTTTGGCGTAAAGTATCCTGAAAAGGCAATACTTAAAAGTATGAAGACGTTTTTCTTCATTTTTAACATTTGTCTCAGGTTTTCTTATCAAATCATGTCATTTTTGTTGCACAATTTTCCCTTTACTCCAAATATAACCTTTCAGCCAAGACATGTTTGGTTCCTGACATTTCCTTCCTTGATACTGTACTGGAAATACTAAGCGAATGACACTCTACCTCAGCCTGGTCAAATCCTGGCCAAATCTTCATATACTTGCTTCAATAACACTGTTAAGTCATGTTTTGAATAAATTACATAAAATATTGACCAATCTACAGTAAGGTCATCTACAGAATCGGAATAACCTGTTTTTAACCAATCTTTTCTAAGAGCGCCAATAATTCTGGAGCTGACTCCACGTACGTTCTGGCTTTCTGGTACAATTCTTACTTACGAAAATTGATTGGCTAGATCTGGGGTGAGTGACGAAAAATTCAGTGAATTTGATACTACATGAAACTATTGTGAACGTCAAGGACTAGCAAAGAATCACTGCATTGTGTTGTTTTTAGAAATGGTGGCAATAATTCTGGACAACACTTTCCATATCTATTCCTAAGTTTAGTCAGTTCCTTTCTGTAGGATATGATTCATCTTTCTCTAATTGGCTGGAACAGAAAAGAACATCAACGTCAACGGCAAGACGAGAGCTTTTTCTTCCAATTAGAGAGACTTGAGCTGCGTTCTGCATGTGTGTTATCTCAAAAAGCACCCAGAAAGTAAGCTGAGGCTTCAGGGAAACTTTCAGACTACAGTGTATGTATGTAGATTTTTCCAGCATGTATTAATCCTAACGTGATTGATCCACTGTCCAATTTCCTCTGAATCGAGAACGTTTTTCGAGACGCGAACACGTACAAACTTGGTGTCTGTGATGTGGCTTTATTATAAAATGAGCCCCCAAGGGAGGGTCTTCGCTTTTCCGTAGCGTGTCATTTCTGTGTTTGGCTTTCTTTTCCGTTTGGGAGAACATGAGACAGACTGTAAGTGTGGGCGAACGCTCAACTATATGTGTCACTGAGCTCAAATATTGGCTCCCTCTCCCCCTAAACTGGGCTGGTTTGGTGAAAACACAAAGAAAAAGTTAAATGTCAAAGCGCTCTAGGAACGTTTTTTTTGGCAGAACATCAGTTTTATCCCCCTCATATCCACCATCCACCACCATCCCCTCCCCCCTTCCCCCCCATAGTCCGGAAAAGCCAGTGCTTGCCTGGTGAGGATGTGTGGAAAGAAACAAATGGGCTCTGACTCACCGTTTCTCTCGCTCATGCTCCAGCTTCACGCGCAAATCCTGAAAAAAAAAAAAAAAAAAAAACCTAATAAAAACAAAACACAGGACAGAATGAGTAAAAGAAATAAACAGGGAATGATCTATAGGGAATGATTTTATATATATATTTATATATATTCATATATATATATATTCAAAAGAAAAAGTGTGTGAACATTTGTTGATCTCACACAATAGAGCAAATAAGAAGGAGAGAAATACTTTTTCAGACAGAGTACAAGTACTTTTTTGGTAGTCATCCATACCAATACCGACACTGAGCCTTAGTGCTCAGTGCTCGCAGAAAGGAAGTGCTCAGGTTCCCTTTAATGCTTCCTGGCACCCTGCGCTCATTCATGGCACCATCACACACGCTCTACCGTTTAAGATATTGTGTAAATGCCATACGATGCTTTATTACATGTAGTGTAGTAATATGCATACAGTACAGCTTTGTTTTTTGTTTTTTAAATGAGTACATGAACTGAAATCAGATACCAGTATCGGCTTCCATCCTGTTCATTTGATTTGTGCTGTAACGATTCAAGACCCGTCACAGACACTGTGTTCAGTTATGTAACTTTATTTAATGAGGTCCTTATGAAACAATGAGGCTGTCTCAGGGCATGTTGCATCATAAAAAATAGTAAAAAGCAGATGTTAAAAAGTATAAAAATTCTGAGTTATACTGAATTCTGGAAATACTGAATACTGAGTACTGAAAATACTGAGTACTGGAAATACTGAGCACTGAGTACTGGAAATACTGAGCACCGAGTACTAGAAATACTTAGTACTGGAAATACTGACCACTGAGTACTGGAAATACTGAGCACTGAGTACTGGCAATACTGAGTACTGGAAATACTGAGCACTGAGTACTGGCAATACTGAGCACTAAGTACTGGCAATACTGAGTACTGGAAATACTGAGCACTGAGTACTGGCAATACTGAGCACTAAGTACTGGCAATACTGAGTACTGGAAATACTGAGCACTGAGTACTGGCAATACTGAGTACTGGAAATACTGAGCACTGAGTACTGGAAATACTGAGTACTGGAAATACTGAGCACTGAGTACTGGAAATACTGAGCACTGAGTACTGGAAATACTGAGCACCGAGTACTAGAAATACT
>JAFFST010052181.1:182054-195119 GCA_022414735.1 Noturus placidus
TGAGCACTAAGTACTGGCAATACTGAGTACTGGAAATACTGAGCACTGAGTACTGGCAATACTGAGCACTAAGTACTGGCAATACTGAGTACTGGAAATACTGACCACTGAGTACTGGCAATACTGACTACTGGAAATACTGGCCACTGAGTACTGGAAATACTGAGTACTGGAAATACTGAGCACTGAATACTGGAAATACTGAGCACTGAGTACTGGAAATACTGAGTACTGGAAATATTGACCACTGAGTACTGGAAATACTGAGCACCGAGTACTGGCAATACTGAGTACTGGAAATACTGAGCACCGAGTACTGGAAATACTGAGCACTGAGTACTGGCAATACTGAGTACTGGAAATACTGAGCACTGAGTACTGGAAATACTGAGTACTGGAAATACTGAGCACTGAGTACTGGCAATACTGAGTACTGGAAATACTGAGCACCAAGTATTGGAAATACTGAGCACTGAGTACTGGAAATACTGAGGACTGAGTACTAGAAAAACTGAGCACTGAGTATTGGAAATACTGAGCACTGAGTACTGGAAATACTGAATACTGAGCACTGAGTATGAAAATACTGACAACTGGAAATACTGGAAAAATACCCGAAAAGCAGAAGTCTAAAGCACATGATTAAATGTATCAGGATTCAGGAGGTCATTAATTTTCTATATCAGCAGCTCTCACGGTAGTTCCGACTAAATCGCTCGTTCTAAAGCTTCATCATTTCACTTTGAGATGTGCTGTTACTGGAAAATAATTAATTCAGGTTGGTAACAGTAATTCTGCTTCATCACACCAAGCTGCCATTAATTATTTTCCTATAAAAGCACACCTTGTAGTGCACCATTTCTCACATAAGCAACAATTGGTGTATTTCAACTCATTATGCAACCCTTAGTAATGTTACATCCGGCAAAGTCACATTCGTTCTCCTTTGTAGAGCTGCGACAGGAGTTATTTGGGGGGAGGGGGGGGTGTATGTGGGGATTTTTTTCAAAGCATTTCATTCACTCCCACTTCTGTGTTGCATTTATTTTGGCTCTTGAATGAGGAAGTAGATGCTGAGGTAATGCGATATGTGAGGGAATGAGGAAAGGCCATAGAAGGTAATGTTACTCTGTGCAAGTGTCATTCATGTTCTCATGTTTTCACACCCACACAGTACAGACTTCTCCTCTTAGGCTGTTAAGAGGTGTTTTTAATGACCTGCCTGACATCGTGATGGTGCTGTAGTAATGTGGAAATGCTGGTCTGCTCAGTGCCACTTTCAGCTTTTCCTCATTATTTGCACTGCCTCATTCCTAAGTGTTAATGTGGGACTTAAAAGTGTCTGTGTGTGTATACGGTGTTTTAGCAAGCCATTTATCTTGCAGCGCCCTGTGTAAGAGATTGCTCAACAAAAATAACAGTGATGAAACAGTACTTGCGAAAGGTACTTGAAACACACACACACACACACACACACACACACACACACACACACACGTCTGTCTCCGTATCCTTATGTACCATTGAAATTATTATGAATTTAGCTAATTAATGCAATGCTAAACCTAAACATAACCATATATTTAACCACAGTAAGCCAAATGTCCCCACAAGGTCAAAACTGTCAGATATTTAGATGTGTCCTGTTTATATCTGCATCCAGAATGCATTTGCTTTCTCATTAAAGCATTATACAGGAACAGCTAATATGTGGTTCAAACATTTACACCAGATCGAAGCTGCTTTTTATGTGATATACTGTATCTGCTAATAAAAAGTCAATGGTAAAGCTTCTGAACTAGTCATCCGAAGAGCGTAAAACCCAGGACACGCAGAGAGCCACAGTTATAACATTGAACAAGACCCTTAACTACTCATGCAATTGTATCTCACTTTTGATAGTTTCAAGTATCAAGTGAACTCTCTATTGATACTTGATACTTTTATCAAAAGTGTAATTTTCTCACACTTGGATATATAGCCGGAAGCCTCAGTTCAGGCTATATATCCAAATGTGAGAACATGTGAGAAAGTTAAAGTTTGTACATAGAAATATTAAGAAAATCTCAAAAGTATTCCAATATAATCAGTCTTTCTACTAACATTCGAAGTTTTCGACCTAGCTGTAGGTTGTAGTTTGTTGAGGAAATAAATTACAATGTTTGTTGATGATAAACCACTATATAAAATGTTTTGTGGAAATAAATTACACTGTAAAACGTTTGTAGAGGCAAATTACAGTGGACCGTTCATGGATGAAATACATTCCACTGGGTAAAGTTTGTACATGAGATAAAATATATAGTAAAATGTTTGTAAACCTAAAAACTACATTTAGAAATGTAGCTGGAGAAATTACATTGTAAAACCTTTGTAAAATGTTTCGCAATGAAACAAATATATGTAAAAAAAAAAAAAAAAAAAAAAAAAAAGCTTGCTGAAGTAAATTCCATGGTAAAAAGTTTGTAAAGATAATTTGTGAAAAGTTCATTGTTGAAATGTCCACATTTTACATGCAAAGTGGAAGAAAAAAAAATGCCAGCCTCAACGGAAGTGTGTCTTTTGTTTAAGCAAGACCCTTAACCTTCACCTCAGTTGTATCCTGCATCAATGATAAGTTGCTACATTGCAAAGCATCAGTCAAATAAGCAAATGTACTGGATTATGTGTTATTTTATACTATGTAAAATAATACAATACTGTGAATATGTTTTACAGTTTTTATCTTACATGATAAGTCTGCTCAAAATCAGCGCTTTGAGAAGCTACTTTTAAAGGCGCTTTATAAAATAAAGACTTATTATTGTTATTATTATTACACATAATTTGCAATCCTATACAGCTTACTGTATTATATAAAATTAGTGTTTGGTGTGATGTTAGTTACCTAGCTAGTATTAACCAAGTCAGATATCTTACAAACATTAACTGTTTGCTAACTTACTGTACTGTAGCTATCGATAACTAGACTAACATTAAGCAAAACACTAACTACCTAGAGTTAGCTAGCTGGCTAAAGTGTTCATGAGGTAGTTTTAAATTTCTTTGTGTACTGTTGTTACATAATTATCTTTCATACTGCATTAAATTGGCAAACTTATAGAGCAGATTTTGGTACGTTTTAGCTAGACAATGTTAGTTTACATATGCTGTACCATATTTTAATATTGAAAGAGCAGTTAACTTTTTTGATGCAGATAGATGCTGCTAATAAAGTGTGGGTCATATTTGTGTAATTAATCACAGGTACCTGTCTGTAGCTTGGGGTCCTGCTTTTGGGTTTGTGGCTGGTGCTGCTGTTGAGCTGGTAACAGCAGCGCAGGGCAGCCAGGTCCTTCATGATAGAGTTAAGAGCCTCCTCATCATCTGTAACACACACACACACACACACACACACACACACACAAAGTGTTAGCACCACATAAACCAGCCTCAATGGGCACTGCACAATGTTCCTGCACCTGAACAGAAATTAATATATATTTAAAGTAGTGTTTATTATTCAAATGAAAAGCAGCAGGGGCATCATTTATAATTATGATATAAAGATTATAAAGATAAGCATAAATCATCTTAAAATCATCCAACCAGGAAATATATTTGGTGCAAATATATGGTGGCGCACAAGAAACAAGAACATACAGTATTTGGCAGGTGAAGTGATTAGTTTATGGGTAATTTTATATTAGCACTTTAAAGTCCCTACTGTTGGTTAAGACCTAAAATTGCTATCTGTGTTTATCATGTTCATGGTGGTGACGCCAGCATATCCCAGCAGGAAAATGGAAACAGGTTGTTGTAGAAGTATTAAAAATAAAACCAGTGCTCGTGTGATGTATAACTGTGGCATGTCTATGCAACTGCAATAGGACTGGTATTTCCAGTTCAGATCCTATCGGTGGATTTTCTACAACAAAGTGGCTGTATTTCCATAACGGGCACAGCAGCTTTTGTCCGCTGAGATATGAGTCATGATACTTAATATAAATGTTCAGCCATGACCTGTCCAATCATGTAGAGTTTGGCATTAGCAAGAGACTAACTGTAGTAGTGTCATCACAATACAACAAATGTGAGCTCAAAACAACAAAACAACAACAACAACAACAACAACAAAACACCATGGTAGCATATTAAAATAATGGAAAAACACATAATGCATCATAACATGAAAGGTGTACAGAATCTGTAATCAGTTGAAGAGCATGGAACATCTTCAACTGCTAACTTCCGATTAACTCGAGCACTTTCTGTTCTTTGCTGAAAAGAGCATGGTCTTCTTCTCTTGTAGGCCATCTGCCTCAAGGTTCAATGATTTGCGCATTCTGAGATGCTTTTCTGCTAATCACGGTTGTAAAGAGCGGTTATTTGAGTTACTGTAGACTTTTTCTCAGCTGGAACGTTCAAGTTGGATGTTCTCTTAAGACCTCTCTCATCAGCAAGTTGTTTCTGGGGCACAAGTTTTCCTATTATAGTGGCCAGAGAGTGTATTTCCATCCAGAATTTTTAAAATCGTATCTTTTACGAAAACAGTCAGGTTCTAGGACGAGCATCTTTACCGGAGAATGCTTTGTATGCAGAAGAGTACTCGTACTTCCAGGTCGACTGGAATGCAGTTGGCATTTTTTCCTATATGAACTCATTGAAATAAAAAGTCATCGCTTAATTATTTATAAACCATTTTAAAAAAATGTATTTCCTATTTTATTGTGTGCCAAGAACAAACAAAATTAAAATAAAAACCTGTTTCCTGATTTTCCCATTTTCACAACAAACAAACACTGAGTAAATGGATCCTCGATGTGTTTGTCCAGCTTAGTGTATGAGCGCTTTCAATGTCAAGGATAATGTGTGCGAAAAATAAAGAGGCGTTTAATAATGCAACACACACGCCAGCCTGGATAGCTGTGAAGCATGACGTGCTTTTATACCCGCAGGCTTCAAAGAGACGGCCACAGCGAGTCGACTGAGGCTATTAGAGCAACAAAGTGGTTTTGTTTTTAACCAGCCGGAGCTGAGGAGAAGTCCTAACACCGCCCCCCTGCCCGAAAAACAATTAAAGTGAAACTTGGATAAAAGTCTGTGAAAAAGATCAATTACTTCTCTTCAAAGCTGAAGGCACTTTTCTGCTATACTTGTCTTGAATACATAAATTCTCGGGAAGATCTTCTTCAGCAGTCTGGGAAATATTTAAATGGAGCATGTATTCGCCACCACCTTGTTAGGCTCCATCCAGCGAAAAGCAGAGCAATCATGCAAATAAGCACATCGTGAATTAACATATCAAGTGGGCTTAATGGAGGCAATTAGGTGTGTGTCATAGTTACAGGCTGAGTGCAAGGTCATTCACATCCGCCGCCATGGAGACTCAGCACACAAGGTAGGAGTCAGTCGCATTCCAGGAAAATCCTCATTCATGTGCGTTTCTTGTTTTCTGTATTTAAAGTAGCGTCTGGTCTGAGCGTATCCTGCAGGATGAATGGTGTTGACTCATGGTGGTGGACAGTCAGAGATGAGTTTTGTGCTTACTCCACTGTGGAACTGTGGTTTGTAACACCATTCACACCTCCAGAGCAGCCTCCACGCAGACATGGCAAGGTCAGCCAAGGGACACTTGACAGATGTCTCTTTCTTCTCTCTCACCTCCTCTCTCATAACTTTACAGCTTCAGCTGAGTGACAGAGCAAACTGATGATTAACACTGCACCCACAGAACATCTCAAAACGACGGGCCAGATGAGGGGTGTGAAAATCATCCAGAAGATCTGCAAAACCATCCCAGGGCACAAGGCAGGAGACGCCCTGATAGGATGCCAACCCATCGCAGGGCACAACCTTAATCACGCATGCCTTTGGACTGGTGGAGGAAACCAGAGTACCTGCAGGAAACCCCCAAAGCACGTGGAGAACATGCTAGATGTGCACACACAAGGCGGAGGTGGTATTCGAATCCCCATCCCTAGAGGTGTGAGGCGAGCGTGCTAACCACTAAGCCTCCGTGACCCCCTCCCGAAATTACTAGTTCTCCATGTGGTGTAAACTGCTAAATATAAATATCCTAATGATAGCACATAGCAATAGTTGCCTAAAGCGGAGGTCTTCAACAGGGGGTCCGCGACCCCTAGGGGGTCCGTGGAGGTACTGCATGGGTGTCGCGAAAGTTTTGGTACCAGTTTGATATAACAATTTCATACAACATATATAATTAGGGGGTGCCCGCTCCATCTCGCCATCAGTTTGGGGGTCCTTGGCCTGGAAACCGTTGAAGACCCCTGGCCTAAAGTTAATTTTAAAACTAGCCAATTCTGAAGTCAACTCAATATGTTAAATGGTCTGGAGGCATGTGGGCCGGGAATCGAACACCGGAGTCACATCCGCCCCAAAAATATTCTGTAAGACTCCACTGGGAAGGTATAGGACAGGATTTCTGCTTGATTAAATGCAACATTATCACTTTGATATCATTTTGGTTGACTTGCCGAAAGTACGAGGTCTCCACGGTTTTTTATCCCACTGCCGCCCTTTCCTGAAAGGATTTCTGTTGTCTTTTATAGCTGAATTCAAAATTAGCCACAGTTGTTGGTTTAAAACGGAGGTCTTCAACAGGGGGTCTGCGGAGGTACTGCATGGGGGTCGCGAAGGTTTTGGTACCAGTTTGATATAACACAATTTCATACAATCTATATAATTAGGGGGTCCTCGCTCCATCTCGCCATCAGTTTGGGGGTCCTTGGCCTGGAAAACGTTGAAGACCCTTGATTTAAAAGAAACATCAGATATAACACCCTTGGTAGAAAGCTCTATCCACCCTCTTCCACATTCACGAGCTCACAAATTGATCCCATGATTGCTGTGATTGACAGGGAAGAGAGAGCAACACCATACCCCAATTTTGCTCCCTTGGACTCCCGGCTACGAAAGGCCGTAGCATTATTGCGATCCGAACTCACGCTCTCCGGACAAACGATTTGTTTGCACCCTACGGGGGCCTATTAAATGCGATTTTAAAATCCTGAACATCATTATTGTGATCTGAAAGGTTGTTCTGGGTGTGCAGATTAATCCTGAAACTTGGTCGTGGTGTGCTGCTGGGCTGCACAGCGTGTTCTTGTGTCGCTGATGTGTTCTCTTAGACACTGATGTAATCCTCCGAGGCAGTTAATGTCTCTCGTGTGGTTTGTGTATGAGTGCTGTGTGAGTGTGGGTGTATGTGCATGTGTGTGCGTTCATGCATACATGCGCGATGTCATTGACTGATTTACTGGCAGCGGCGGTCGTTCAGCTGTACTATTTGTTTGGTATCCTTGACTGCCGAGCGATAGAGTGACCATCTGTCCAGAGAGAGAGAGAGAGAGAGAGAGAGAGAGAGAGAGAGAGAGAGAGAAATGATAGAGAGTGAAGAAGAGATTTAACGAGACAGACAGAGAGAGAGAATATGGAAGAGAGATCTAGAGGAAGTACGAGAGACTGAGAGAGTGATATGGAGAGAATAAGAGTGTGTGTTGTGCAGCGTTTATTGATGGTCGCTCAGTCAGAAAGACTGACTCTACTCTTCAACCTGGTCTTTCTTTACAACACCTTGTTCACTTTAAATTACTTAGAGATTCTTTTCTGAACTAATAACTGCAGTTCTCGATGTACTAATGCCATGGATTTGTTTGCTTTTCTATTACGTACGTCATGTGCGAATGATCGTGGCACAGGTGTGGCAAATTAAAGCTCTTCTGGAGCGTGTAGTGTTCTGTATTCTGGTATTTTAACCCTGATTTACAAACTGCCCTACAAAGTCAAACACTGTTTTCCAAAGCTTGAACATGATCTCTCTATCACAAGAGAAAACATCTTATTTATTTAATCAGTCATAACTCCATGAATAATTTTGTAGTTACTGTTTCGCAGAAAAGAGGAACAAGAGTACGGGTTCCTCCTTTAGTTTAGCCTGTTCTGGATGTGTGGGTCATTGCTATGGTTGCACAGACAAGGCCACGCCCATCTTCCCGACAGCTCTGGCTTTTAGAGCCAGAGACACCTCCACCTCATATAATGGCCTACAGAGCGATGCCCTGTGATAACCATAGCACCCAATTTCCTGTCTCCTGATGACAATGCAGAGAAGCGACACTTCCTCCAAGCTTTCGATCAGCACTGCATTCAGGAACTGAATAGAATTGTATTTGCATAGCACGTTAACATGAAGGTGACGTTTGTGTCCACAAACAATATGACGTTACCGTGGAGCAAAAGTGCAACGTATGGAGGCTTCGCCCGCTACGTCGTCCACGTTGCAGCTGGGTGAATTTCATGGATGAACACGCTACACAACCAAGCTTGTGATTGGTCGTTACAAATAAGGCGTTCCCAAGCCGATTCATTGAAAGTGATTGTGCAGTTATCTTCCAAATATCTACCTCTTGTCGTGGAAATTGTTAAGAAATTTTAATAGCGCCACCTGCAGTACTGGTGCACTTGTACGCAAAGGCCGGTACAAAACGGCAGAGACTCGGAGAGCTTATGAACGGATTTTGATCTTGTAGAGGGAAACTCGTTAGTGTGATACTTCCAAAGGTCATTCTTCTTGACAGAGCAAGTCAAAGAGCACAGCTGGAACGTTTCAGAGCACTGTCTCTGGATTGCATCATCCCACTCTGCACGTGTGTGTGACTGTGTGTGTGTGTGGTTTGTTCTGGTCGAGTGGTTTGAAGGTAGCTGTGCAGGGTTGGACTGACTTGAGAAACTAAGGGGATTTCCCCAGAATGACATCAGCACAAAGGAATTCTGTAAAACTATCAAAATGAGCTCAGGATAAGGTCACCATGTATCTCCATACAAACAATATGCATGTATCAGTGATCTCAGCCAAACCTGTTCTACAGATCTTCATCAGTTTTGAGCGCCTTCCTCTACATAAAGCTCACAAAGTAATGCCTCAAATAATTCAGCTGTACAATAAATGTGGATGAGCTAAGTGTTTAGGTGTGTGTGAGAGTTCAGTGATCCTTACGGAGTACAGCTTGCACTTCCACTTATTAGGCATGAGCTGAGGATCAATTACTAACTATACAGTTTCCTCAATTTAAGTGTGTTAAAAATTCAGATATGAGTAGAAACCCAGATTGTAAGCTGATGCTACTCACAGTGTGTAATTACAGTTGGCCCTCTTTATACAACACTGTGCTAATATTGGCTAAATGTTAGTCTCACTAAGTGCTTTTCAAGCCAGTCCTCAGGAACCACACGAAACGTAGGGATGGAGCAAAAATGAGAAGCATCCAGGGGTGCACTGAGGACTTGGAGTCTAATGGAGAGATGTAGCGGGTATCATTGCTGCCTCACAGCTTCAGAGCCCTTCTCAGAGTATTCTCAACTCCTGACAGTATTCTTGGGATAGGATCTGGATTCACCACGACCTTGACAAGGATAAAGCGCTTAGTGAAACTTAATGAATTAATGAATGGTCTAATGGAAGACATTATATTGGGTCCAAATAGGTTGTTGTGGCAGTAGAGCTACAGTTACGGCTCAATGGTTAAGGCTCCAGGTTGGCACTGTTGGGCCATTGAGCAAGGGCCTTTAACCCTATCTGCTTCAGGGGCACTGTATCATGGCGTATCAACCCTACGCTCTGACCCCAGCTTCCCAACAAACTGGGCTATGAGATACCGCTGTAATGTATACCGTATCTCACAAAAGTGAGTACACCTCTCACATTTTTGTAAATATTTGATGATATCTTTTCATGTGACAACACTGAAGAAATGACACTGTGCTACAATGTAAAGTAGTGAGTGTACAGCTTGTGTAACAGTGTAAATTTACTGTCCCCTCAAAATAACTCAACACACAGACATTAATGTCTAAACTGCTGGCAACAAAAGTGAGTACACCCCTAAGTGAAAATGTCCAAATTGGGCCCAAAGTGTCAATATTTTGTGTGGACACCATTATTTTCCAGCACTGCCTTAACCCTCTTGAGCATGGAGTTCACCAGAGCATCACAGGTTGCCACTGGAGTCCTCTTCCACTCCTCCATGATGACATCACGGAGCTGGTGGATATTAGAGACCTTGTGCTCCTCCACCTTCTGTTTGAGGATGCCCCACAGATGCTCAATAGGGTTTAGTCCATCACCTTCACCCTCAGCTTCTTTAGCCGTTAGCAAGGCAGTGGTCATCTTGGAGGTGTGTTGGAGGTCGTTATCATGCTGGAATACTGCCCTGCGGCCCAGTCTCCGAAAAGAGGGGGATCATGCTCTGCTTCAGTATGTCACAGTACATGTTGGCATTCATGGTTCCCTCATGAACTGTAGCTCCCCAGTGCCGGCAGCACTCATGCAGCCCCAAACCATGACACTCCCACCACCATGCTTGACTGTAAGGCAAACATACTTGTCTTTGTACTCCTCACCTGGTTGCCACCAAACACGCTTGATACCATCTGAACCAAATAAGTTTATCTTGGTCTCATCAGACCACAGGACATGGTTCCAGTAATCCATGTCCTTAGTCTGCTTGTCTTCAACAAACTGTTTGCTGATTTCTGTTGCATCATCTTTAGAAGAGGCTTCCTTCTGGGACGACAGCCATGCAGACCAATTTGATGCAGTGTTTGGTGTATGGTCTGAGCACTGTCAGGCTGACCCCCCCACCCCTTCAACCTCTGCAGCAACGCTGGCAGCTCTCATACATCTTTTTTTTTTTTCCCAAACAGAACCTCTGGATATGACGCTGAGCACGTGCACTCAACTTCTTTGGTGGACCATGGGAAGGCCTGTTCTGAGTGGAACCTGTCCTGTTAAACCGCTGTATGGTCTTGGCCACCGTGCTGCAGCTCAGTGTCAGGGTCTTCGCAATCTTCTTATAGCCTCGGCCATCTTTATATAGAGCAACAATTCTTTTTTTCAGATCCTCAGAGAGTTTTTTTGCCATTATGGGCCATGTTGAACTTTCAGTGACCAGTATGAGGGAGTGTGAGAGCGATGACGCAAAATGTAACACACCTGCTCCCAAATCACACCTGAGACCTTGTAACACTAGCAAGTCACATGACACCGAGGAGGGAAAATGGATAATTGGGCCCAATTTGGACATTTTCACTTAGGGGTGTACTCACTTTTGTTGCCAGTGGTTTAGACATTAATGTCTGTGTGTTGAGTTATTTTGAGAGGACAGTAAATTTACACTGTTACACAAGCTGTACACTCACTGCTTTACATTGTAGCAAAGTGTCATTTCTTCAGTGTTATACATGAAAAGATATCATCAAATATTTACTAAAATATGATGGGTGTACTCACTTTTGTGAGATCCTGTATGTGCCAAATGAAGCTTCTTCTGTCACACCCTGGAGCAAGCCATAATCGGGATAAGAGCATAGAACAAATTAATAAATATGTATGTCTGTTTGCGACCCGGAGATCTGCAGTTACCCCACCCCAATATGAACATATCTCTTTTTAGAAATGCATCCAATTAATCATTCATCTTCAGTAATTGGCAGATATCTTGGTAGGGTTGTGGTGGGACCAGATCCTATTCTGGGATCACCTTGGACAGGATGCAGATGCAGAGAACCATATGTCTAGTGGCAATCCACCTGGTTTTTTTTGGGAGGCCAGAGGAAACCAGAGAACCCAAAGGGAACCCACTTGACCATGGGGAAAACATGTCTCCATAAACTCCACACAGACTGTAACTGGAGCTCAGGCTAGAATCATAGCCCATCGCAATGAAATGTTTTTTTTTTCTTTTTCTGCTATCTGATTGGTAGATAGATAGAATATATGTACTATCTTAATATTATACTGAACTTCCCTGATATGACAGCGTATTTGGTTAAACTCGAGAAACAGGTCCCTACCTTGCATGTTCCTGTGTTGTCCGGGCCCATTGTGAAGACCATCATCTGTAACATGCAAACCAAACCAGGTTTCAGGTTAAAAGTCAGGTTTCATACTTTGTCATTAAAAAGATAAGGGAAAGAAATAACACTAGTAATATTAAAGTAACATTTACACAAGAGCTAGCATTCAGTAAAGCAGATTTGACCTCTAATAATTGAAATTTCTCCAGCTGGAAATTTGGAAATAAAAGAATTATTTGATCAAAATATCGTGCGTGGCAGTCGAGCCGTTTCACGAAATTCTTTATCGCAGACCTCAGGCATGGCTGTGTCGAAGAAACATTTGTTTCAGGGCACTAGTGCTAAAACTTTTCAAGCAGTGATCTGAATGGTGACTTTTCCTACTGCGTTGAAAGCTTGCATAACTTTTTGCTAAGAAGTTTATTATTATTATTATTATTATTATTATTATTATTATTATTAACTTAATGTTCTCTACTTCACTCTGCGTTGAAAATACCTGGTCATGTGACACATCTCTGTGCTTTTTCGAGGATTCTGACTGACTGAGTTGAAGATGGATGTTGAGAGAAAGTACAAAATATTACAGTGCTTAAGTTTTTGAGATTCCATGCGTTCCCATATTTAATTTTCAATTAAAAAAAAAAACTGGTGTGTGCTATTTTTGCCTGCCACACACCAAATTACTTCACATAGCCATGTATTACTGCAACAGAATAGTCATATGTATGCATTAGGAGTTAATGATTTATTAGCATTTGATTATTGGCGTGCCTACTACTGGTGTGTCAGTTTCAGTTTGCACAAAATAAGTTCATTTAAATGAATGTACAGGTTGTGAAATCACAGTTTGTGTGAATTGTACCATCATTGAGTCATGTATCATGGGGTTAACTCGGTTAAACGTAAATACAAGTTCTGTAACTTTTATTCACCAATCAGAGTAGTAGAAACACTGAGCCTGAGCAGGTTACAACATAGATCCCTACAGTAATTAACACATATGCGTAAGTCATCAGTAAGAATGACGTTATTTTTTGACCTCTAGCTACAAAGTAGGGGGCAAAAAAACACGGATACCTCCAGTTTCCATTTTTTGTTAGCAACAACATACAGTTGGGGAAATAAGTATTGGATGCGTCCAATATAATATAATATTTATAAAATATATATATATATATATATATATATATATATATATATATA
>JAFFST010052181.1:195174-217773 GCA_022414735.1 Noturus placidus
CAAACATTAAAGTCCATAAATGTTTCGCAACAATAAGGTTGCAAAGGTCTTTGCTTTGACCCATCATGAGACGTTTCTTGTGTGATATCTTGGTGCTGAAAAGCCTTTTTATAGACCATCAATTTACTAACCCAGCTGATATTATAGGGAATATAATTGCTTAAGGATTTCAGCTGGTTCCTTGCCTTACCTTGCCTTGGAGAACTGCTTTTTCTTAGCGTGTTCAATACTTTTTTCCCGTGTCATTCCACTTTATTACACATAACTTTATTTACGGACTTTAATGTTGTGATTTCTTTATATGTGCAGATTTTTTGAGTTAATACTGATGTCCGGTTAAAATTTCATGTGAATAACCTCATTGGAAATATATTTACTGAAAAATAAAATGTTGACGCGGTCGATACTTATTTCCCCCCGCTGTTAAATAATAATAATAATAACGAGTGATGTAGATTTCCCTCCTCAAAACAAAAACACTTTACAAAATACTAGCAAATACTAGTATATACAGTATAACGCATTAAAAATTAAAGAGGTGTTTTTATGTTTACTGTTGATGATGTGAGCAACTATGCCGAAGCTGCATTCGCGCCATGTCGTAATTCCGAGATTCCTGAGGGAATCTGTACGAGTTGAATCTGTACGAGTTGCTGTACGAGTTTTAATCAAACGCAGCAGTAGTACGGATGCCCAAGCCAACTCGACTACTCGAATGTGGCAACAATAAATTGAAACGCTCAGGATTATTGCAGCATTTTTCACGCTACAGAACACCGTTTGGGTAGCGGACAGAAAACGGACGTCTTTTTCTAATTAGAGAAAGTGTTGAACGTGTGAAATTTAAGAGCAAGACCCGTGACAATAAAAAAATCACAAGCTGCAGAAAGGAGTCTCCTCCAGGGTCGGGGCCGGGGCCGCTTCTGCGCATTTTAACATGTTACTGAGAGTGTGAAGTCTCTCTCAGAGGAACTGCCAACATGTGCTGTGGGAGACTGGTGTGTGTGTGTGTGTGTGTGTGTGTGTGTGTGTGTGTGTGTGTGTGTGTGTGTGGTGTGTGTGAAGTAAGGAAAAATGGAGCAAAAGAAAATAAAATGGTGGTGGAAAGAAACTATGGGTGATATGATGATATATTATCGTTATGGGATATTATATATATATATATATATGGGATGCTATATAGTAGCCAAAATACGGGTTAATAAAGGATTATTGTTGTCCAAGTAAACGTACAGAGAGAGAGAGAAGATAAGACAAAAGGAAGACATATAGAGCCAGAGACAGTGGGAGATAGAGACAGACAGGACAGAGAGACAGGAGAGAGAGAGAAAGAGAGAGAGAGAGAGAGAGAGAGAGAGAGAGAGCGAGAGAGACAGGACACAGTGTTCCTCACACTTACCCATGTTTACTGTCATCATCAGGAAGTGGCCGCGTTGAACTCGAGCTGCGGCGCTCGACTCCTTCGGGCAAACACAGACGCTTCAGCCTGACAACAACACAGACAACAACTTCATTACACTGTTAACACACACACACACACACACACACACACACACACTGTACCTTCCATCAACATAAATACATTCCATCCTTCCATTGAGATTTTATAAATAAATAAAAAAATAACAACAACATCGGGACCAGCCAAATGTCCTCACAAAACACACACACATAAACGCACACATACACACACACACACGCACACACACACTCGTGCCTCCACACCCTGCACTAAGAGTTATATAACCCACAGCCGTCTTTACCACTTCTGCTTATGTTTAACATCAGCGTTACAGCACACACACTCACTCGATGTAAATTATCATGTCAGGAAACGGCTGTGGCTCAGTCGGTAGAGCACTAATCGTGGGGTTGGGGGTTCGAATCCCGGCCCGGGTGATCCCATGCCGAAGTGTCCTTGGGCAAGACACTGAACCCTAAGTTGCCCCCGATGGCAAGCTAGCACCTTGCATGCAGCTCTGCTCCCATTGCTGTGTGAGTGTGTCTCATTTGTAAGTCGCTTTGGATAAAAGCGTCTGCTAAATGAATAAATGTAAATGTAGGAAACCCCCCTCGCTGCTTTTCTACACCCCAACTGATCATATTTACTTAAGTGTACGCTCTAAAGCCGCTCTCACTTCTGATGCGTATGAAAATATGCGTATGAAAACAACCTCCTTCATTCGCTCCAGTCGTTTATTCAGCCATATTCACGCCAGTAGTTTATTCGTCCACATTCGCTCCAGTCGTTTATCCGGCCACATTCGCGCCAGTCGTTTATCCGGCCACATTCGCGCCAGTCGTTTATCCGGCCACATTCGCTCCAGTCGTTTATCCGGCCACATTCGCTCCAGTCGTTTATCCGGCCACATTCGCTCCAGTCGTTTATCCGGCCAATTTCACGCCAGCCGTTTATTCAGCCACATTCGCTCCAGTCGTTTATTCAGCCTCATTCGCTCCAGTTGTTTATCCGGCCTCATTCGCTCCAGTCGTTTATCCGGCCAATTTCACGCCAGTCGTTTATCCGGCCACATTCGCTCCAGTCGTTTATTCAGCCTCATTCGCTCCAGTTGTTTATCCGGCCAATTTCACGCCAGTCGTTTATTCGGCCACATTCGCTACAGTCGTTTATTCGGCCATATTCACGCCAGTCGTTTATTCGGCCATATTCGCTCCAGTCGTTTATTCGGCCATATTCACGCCAGTCGTTTATTCAGCCACATTCGCTCCAGTCGTTTATTCAGCCTCATTCGCTCCAGTCGTTTATTCGGCCTCATTCGCTCCAGTCGTTTATTCGGCCACATTCACGCCAGTCGTTTATACATCCACATTCACGCCAGTCGTTTATTCAGCCACATTCGCTCCAGTCGTTTATCCGGCCACATTCACGCCAGTCGTTTATTCGGCCACATTCGCTACAGTCGTTTATTCGGCCACATTCGCTCCAGTCGTTTACACCTGAGTCATGAAAAACACACAGCTCTGACTAAAGACTGGTTTACACCTGCAGGGGAGAGAGATGGAAAGACAGAAAGATTCATGAAAAAGGAGTATTAGATAGATAGATTAGATAGATAGATAGATAGATAGATAGATAGATAGATAGATAGATAGATAGATAGATAGATCTAAAAAAGGTGAAAACTATAGATGGAGAGAAAGGCATGGCAACAAAAGGGTGAATTTTAAATGAGATGAGGTGATAGAGATAAGGAAAGTGCAAGAGAGAGAGAAAGATAAAGGGAAAGACAGATTAAGATATAAGGAGAACAGGGAGAGATAAGGAGGAGGATAGAGAAAGAGAGCGATAGAGGACAACGGGGGAAAAGAAAGAAGAAGACAGAAGAAGACAGAGGGAAAAAGATAGATGGAGTGAGAAATATTCAAAAACATTCTCTTAAATTCTGGACTCATCTTAAATCAAGTTCCCATAACACACTTCAAAACGAAGCCCTTAAAACCCAGAAGCCCTAAAACCAGTCCCCCTCGGTCAGCTCTGAAACCCACAAACCCACCAACATCTAGCCGTCAGTTTCAGACCAAATAAGAATAAACCAGATCATAAAAAAACAGTAAAAATGCATATCTGGCATGTTGGGAAATTGAAAGTAAAAACCAAAGTAAACAAGAACATTATCAGGATCTAAAGAGAAAATCGAGCTGGCAGAATACGTCTTCAGCGTCGGAGATACAGAACAGAGACAGATCCTTACACAATCCAAGCTCAGTGATCAAGGCCGAGCCACAGATGAAGGCAGACACGACAAAACATGGCTTCTGGAGGAAGAAAGAGAGTGCTGTGACTGTAAGACAGGTGAGGGTGAGACAGACGCATACTTTCTCCTTCACTGTAAAGCCTTCCGTAACAGAAGAAAAATCCCATCTCACTGGACATTCATACACACTCGACATATTTAATCCATTTCTAATTTACCTCATAGTATTTGATCTTATTTTACTGCATTAATGGACATAATTAATGTAACCTTTATAATTTTGTCCTACACTGACACCTTGCATTTGAACCCTTTATTTATATATTTATGTAAATGTAGATTTATATATTTGTATTGACTTATTTCTGTAATTATTACCATTTTTATTCTATTTTTATTATTGTTATTGTTATTATTATTATTATTATTACAGTTTTTTTTATTCTCCTTTCTTATCTATATTGATGCTTTGGCAATACTGTATGTAAATAGTCATGTCAACTACTTTGAATTGAATTGAATAGAATGGAGGGAGAGCTGAAGACAGAGAGAAAGACAAGAGGGAAACAGAAAGGAGGAGACATGCGGGGAGTGTCGAGGAAGACAGGCAGGGAGACAGCGGAAGTAGGGATGAGAAGAGCAGATAGGATAGAAGAAGAGAGAAAGAGATTTAGACAGAAACGATGATGGAAAGAAAGAGACAGAGAAGAAGATGGAGATATGAGAGTGGGTGGGGTAAAGAGAGAGAGAGAGAGAGAGTGAGAGAGAGAGAGAGAGAGAGAAAGAGTGAGGCAGTGAAAAAGTACACACTGTGTCAGACAGAGACAGAGAAGGAGGAGTGTGGGAGTGTGAAGGAGGAGAGAGAGAAAGTGTGTGTGTGTGTGTGTGAGGGAGTGTGAAGGAGGAGAGAGAGTGTGAGAGAGTGAGACACTCGTTTGATACATCAGCGTTACAGTAAGACACAGTGAAGATGCTCAGTGTCAGTGAGACAGTGTTTATATCTGGTCATGTGACCTTTTACGGGAAGCCGTTCGTGACCGTATTAGAGATAAACCGCAGTTTATCAGTTTTATGGACGTGAAATTACACTCATGAGCAACTCTGACCTTTAGCACAACACACAGGTTCTGTAATGTTAAAGATCAACTCAAATGTGTGTTTAAACCAGTTTTCAGCATTACGTTTCACCGTCAATAAAAATCTCCTGTTTTATATCACTGCTTCAGTAAAGAACAGGACCGTGCCATTATTTTATTCCTGAATGACACATTATGACACAAATACAAACACTGATCTAAAAGTAAAACTGATTTTCAAAACCAAACCGGTTCCAGACGGTAGAGGTACAGTAGCTCCTCGTTTAGTGATAAACTTGATAAACAGCGAAAATACGTCATCCACTAGGCTTTATCGTTATTATCGCGGGAACACTCATTCTTATCGTAGGGAGAATTATATCACAAATGATAAGATATATCGTATATAAACGATAAGATATACGGTATATCACAAACGATAAGATATTGCCCGTCCCTATTGATTATTATATTCATTTTCGGATCTTTTTTTTTTTTACATAAAAATGGATTAGAAAATATTTTTTTAAATGTAGATTTTTCGGAAAGACTCCGGATTTAATGACGTTGAATGAATATGTTTTAGATGTAACATTTAGGTGCTATAAATTTACGTGCTCTATATTGACACTGTATGTTTTTTTGAGTGAAATAGAATCATAAAGAAAATTCCTATCAGTATACTCAATACACATTAAACAGTTACATTGGTAGCGGTATACTGCACTGTAAAACCGGATTTGTTATATTTAAGTGTATTTGGCTTAAAGAAATTGATTTATCAACTAAAAAAAAATTTGAGGTAATTAGTTTCCTCAAATGTTTTGAGTTAAATGAACTTATTCGGTTGTACAGTGTGTATGAGTAACGCAAAATCGATGAAACTCTGCATTGTTCGAACGAGTCTGTAAGTTTGCAAAAAGGTTTTTACGCAGGTCTGGGCCGAGACGCGTCGTGTGATGTCATCATAAAGCGCATACAGTCAAAGCCCTCTTCGATTCACGTGCGTTGAACATGAGTGCAGCTAAAAGGTCTTGTTTACACACATCGACAAACATCACCGCGAAAGGCCACGCAAAACGATTTCGTGCGATCGTGAGTCCGCCAATCCAATTAGTTTTCCCGCAAGAAACCTCACGAAAACCTTCAGTGAAGCACGGAGCAGCCTGTAAGTCCTGCAGAGCCACTGTTAAAGCGTACGGGGCAACGTGGTGACATAACCAAGCGCAAATAGACTGGGATTCTGAAAAGACTTGTTTGTTATTAACAGCATCCAGATATTGAGTCAAAAAGCCTATAATCACAGACACATCGACAAACATTCACACACACAACCAAACAGGAAAGTAAACACACATATACACACATAAACTCCCCCACATAGACTACTGCAATCTTACGCTTGAGATTAGGTGAAATTTTCTGGCATGAAATGTAAGGCAAAGAGACTCCCGAGGACGACATTACTTTCTCTGAGGGGGTCGAGTCCGATGCCGCTGCGACGTGTTGGACCAGATTTCAAAGGTCACGTTGGAAAAATGGAGGTAAGGGAATGTGTGTGCCTGTGCATTCCCAGTTAGCACATCTGTTTACTGAAGTGTGTTGGGAAACAGAGTCATAAGGCCACCCACCTCTTCAGCCTACAAGGAAAAATGGATACATTCACATACGAAATCTGAAATGGAATGAATCCTGAATGTAATACAGATCTGATTTCTACGGTAACAGCTTTGTTCGGTCAAACATCTGATCTTTCAAAATTAGATTTAAGCCACGTGTGTGTGTGGTCTCAGACCTGATGCATATTGTACGTTGTACTGAGAACGCGATGAGAACGTTTAGATTGGGTTCCCTTCGTCTGAGATTAATCACCGTCTTCATCCCATGTTGTGTTAGTAACAACTGCGGATCAGCAAAACGATCCACGTAGCCTTTTTACGCCTTGTCACGTCGATCGAGAAACAGAGATCGATACTCAAGAGCGTGTCAAATGAACACAACTCCATGCACACGGTATAATTTTGTAACCTCGCTTAATTGTGTCGGAGCACAATATAAAAAAATAAAACAAACTGCAAAATAATAATAATAATGACTCTTTATTGCTCGCGTATACATTACAGTACAGTGAAATTGTTTTCTTTGCATACCCCAGCATGTTAGGAGGTTGGAGTCAGAGTACAGGGTCAGCCATAATACAGCGCCCCTGGAGCAGAGAGGGTTAAGGGCCTAGCTCAAGGTCCCAACAGTGGCAGCTTGGCAGTGCAGGGGCTTGAACTCTGGACCTTCCGATCAGTAACCCAGAACCTTAACCACCAATCCATCCCTACCCCAAATAGGATGTACTGGATCAAGTGCAAGCAGCTTCTGAATAATGAGGATTATTATTATTATTGTTATTATTAGTAGTAGTAATTTTTTCATATAATTTAATATAATAAAGGCCGCTTGCTTTTATAGTACATTGGATTATATTTGACACGTTATTTCTGTCTTTAGTTCGCATTTTCTATCCCTGATATTTTTTCAGGATTAAAGGCAAGGATGGTGAAGGACACGTGAAGCCAACCAACCACTTCTTTGCTCATGCTGTATCACAGGGCAGCATAACACACTCTGAGAAAAGTCGCTAGTATCTGCCCTCTTCCGCATACATGAACTCACTGAGTCTCACTATTGGCTTGGCTTGTGTCGCAGTGATTGACAGAGGTGAGAGAGTACACCGTACCTCCCACCCAGACAGCATGGTCAATTTAGCCCCCTTGGTTCCCAGAAATCTTACCAAGGTTATTGCCATTCCAAACATGACTACGAACTTCTAAGGCTGAGTCTCGACAGCATTTGTGAGCCAAAGATAAATGTAGGTAATAAGTAATCAGAGCAGTGAACTGTCTGAATTACAGATGCTAAAAGGAATGTTTCAAATGACCTGTTGGCTCACATAGTTTAAGTCACAAATAGTGCAAAAACTCCCTAATTACTACAATTCTGGGTCAATGAGGATCTAAAAAAAAAACCCTCTAAACCCTCCTAAATGCCTCCTTTCTTCTGACTGAAAATGTCTGTTTAGAGCCTTGTTTATGTGTTTGTGCTTCTCCAGAACCAGTCATCACAGAAAAATGCCTTGACCGAGGCACAAAGTGTTTGCTGTGATTTTTCCACAGAGCGTGCCCAGACCGACACGTTAAAGCATGAACATGACACGGCCTTAGGCAAAAAAAAAAGCAATTATAGATCAACAAACTTGCATAAAACATTTAAGAAAAAGGCTCCATTTCGACTTAAATCAGTCTCTGAATCAAGGGGCGTTGTAATAGTGCACTAGTTCAAGTGAAGCTTGTTAAAGGACACAAGAGGGGAAGCCATATTAAGTCCTCATGTATAGTTTCCATCGATTTCTGAGAGAGAGAGAGAGAGAGAGAGAGAGAGAGAGAAAACTGTAAATATCATTCCTGGAATTCTTAGAATTATATTCCGGGTCGTTCAGTTATAATTCACACACACTGGCCTACATGCAAACACACGCAATATCCTTGTGATTACCATTAGCATGTTAAGAAGTGCTCTCAAGACAGGTGGCCTTCCAAACATGGTGACACACACACACACACACACACACACACACACACACACGCACAAAACTCCCTGAAGTCTTTTCTCCTTGCTGTGTCTGGCACCAGGTACACACTCCGTGGCCCATCTGTTCTGCTACTCTACCAGCATGTGAGTTACACACACACACACACACACACACACACACACACACAATTTATGCTAATAATATACATCACAGAACAATAACTTTAGAGAGTACATACAGTACCTTTTCCCTTTTTCATTTTGGAAATATTTCAAATAAATAGAGTATAGAGTATATCATGTGATTGGTTAAAAGAATCAGTCATCCCCAGACCTACTTTCAAGACAGATTTGCAGACAAATATCAATGAAACATTGACGTACTCCACCTTGTAAAAAAATTCCCCCGAAATGATACGATTTTTTCGTGATTTTTTCCTTGAACGTGAAAAACTTGTGAAGACGCAATGACAAAAAGGGGGTGTGTGTTTCCCAATCTATTCTGTAACGTTTCAGAAGAGTCGACTTGACATCAGTAATACAGACCCTCGTTCTGTATTACCTCACCTCTTGGGTGAGCTCAGTCACAAAAGCGTGCCAAAAAGAGAAAAGACGCTCTCCAAATGTGAGGGTGATAACATCGTGGTGATGCCGTTCCTACGGCGAGTAAACTCTAAAGGTCAGCAGCTGAGAAAAAACAGAAGGCTTCTTCTATTGTTCACGATACAGTGACTCATGGGCTACAGTGGGGCCCAGGGATTTCTGGGAAGTGAGAAGAGATCGAAAACTCCCCTCTATCAGCAATGAAGGACGAAGAGAGAGCGTCCAATGAAAAGAGACCACCAGGTCCTTAATTGTAAAACAAAGAAGAATGACTAACCAAAGATAATAATAAGAAGAAGTTTAATTACAATTAAATTAAGTTTAATACAGTCTTAGATAAAGAGCTCCTAAAAAGTTCCTTGCATGGTTAAAGGTTTTAGCGCTCTAAAGTCGTTGTACTTTGTTGTATATTTATAAATGATAGGTGAATAAATCTTAGACTTTCACTAGATACAGTACGATTTCAATTGAGTTTATCTCTCACAATTCGGACTTTTGTTTCTCACAATTCTGATTTTTTTTAATGGTTCTGAGGTAACATCTCACAATTCTGACTTTTTTCCCCTCACAATTGTGAGTTTAAATCTCACAATGCTGACTTTTTTCTCAAAATTCTGAGGTAACATCTCACAATTCTGACATTTTTCCCTCACAATTGTGAGTTTAAATCTCACAATTCTGACTTTATTCTCACAATTCTGACTTTTTTCTCAAAATTCTGAGGTAACATCTCACAATGCTGACATTTTTACTCAAAATTCTGAGGTAACATCTCACAATGCTGACTTTTTTCTCCTTAAATTCTGAGGTAACATCTCACAATTCTGACATTTTTCCCTCACAATTGTGAGTTTAAATCTCACAGTTCTGACTTTATTCTCACAATTCTGACTTTATTCTCACAATGCTGACTTTTTTCCTCAAAATTCTGAGGTAACATCTCACAATTCTGACTTTTTTCTCAAAATTCTGAGGTAACATCTCACAATTCTGACTTTTTTCTCTAAATTCTGAGGTAACATCTCACAATTCTGACTTTTTTCTCAAAATTCTGAGGTAACATCTCACAATTCTGACATTTTTCCCTCACAATTCTGAGTTTAAATCTCACAATTCTGACTTTATTCTCACAATTCTGACTTTATTCTCACAATGCTGACTTTTTTCTCACAATTCTAAGGTAACATCTCACAATTCTGACATTTTTCCCTCACAATTGTGAGTTTAAATCTCACAATTCTAACTTTATTCTCACAATGCTGACTTTTATTCTCGCAATTGTGAGGTAACATCTCACATATCTGACTTTTTTCCCGCACAATTGTAAGTTTAAATCTCACAATTCTGAGGTAACATCTCACAATTCTGACTTTTTTGCATACAATTTAGACATCCACAATTTAGACATCCACTTGATATAGTAACTGAAATGTGACTAACTTCAGGTAACGAGCGTACGCTATCCTGTTCCTTGTCTTGACTAGCTGAGGAGTGTTGTTCTTATATAGCCTACTTATAGAGAATGATTGATGCTTTGTCGGTGTATTCTTTGTAACTCATTAGTGTCAAGTGGACGTCTAGCTCAGACAGATATGTGAAATGTTAACTCAAAACTGAGTGGAAAAAAGACCGAATTGCAAGATATAAATTCGTAATTGTGAGAAATAAAGTCGCAATTCTGAAAGATAAAGTCCCAATGAAATTTTTTCCCCCATACGTGGCAGAAACGGACTTCCATACAAATCACCTTTCTAGTCTAAATTATTTACACCTCGTTTTTAAAATACAACTTCTTTTTTACATGCCAGCTGTTTGTCCTTTTTCAACATATGATGTCACTATTTTGTTTCTGAGAGTATTGCAGGTATGTCTGATACACTGACTACGTCTCAAAATTTTGCAGACGTCAACATGGCACCATTGTTTTGGCTGGCACTTTATTAAGAACCTGAATGTTGTGATACATTTTGTTGTGATACATCTGAAATACTGACTGAGAGAAACATTCCTAATCACAGGTGCATCTCTAAAAATTTGAATAGCATGAAAAAACATTTTGTCCTGTGATTTAATTCAAAAAGGGGAACTTTCAGATATTCTGGATTCATTACACATAAAGTGGAATATTTCAAGCCTTTTTCAAGCCTTTTTCACACACACACACACACACACACACACACACACACACACACACACACACACATAAGCACGTATGCTGACGCAAATGAAACATGATCTATTTATAGATCAGCTTAAACGCTGCACAAGCAGACCTCAGTACTCAAAGTACACAACAAGGGGCTACGCTCAAAATAGCAACCAGATGAAATCATGTCTCCCAAATGATTAATTGTTAGTAGTAATAAAAGAGAACAAGTATATATATATATATATATATATACGTAATCTTTTTTTTTGCCTGTCGTCATTAACAGGTAAAAAAAAAAACGTTTCGATTAGGGTACTTCAACAACACTCTTACAGATCATGTAAGTAACGCAAGTCCAAGCTGAGAAGTCGAGACGAACGTTGTTCAAGGACCAAACAGTTACAAGGGACTGGAACTCAGAACCTTCATCACTAGGACCAAAACCTAACCGCTGGTACACCTGCATCCACTAGTTCAAAAGAAATAGGCGGCTGTGGCTCAGGGGCGGCTGTGGCTCAGTCGGTAGAGCGGGTTGTCCACTAATCCACTAATCGTAGGGTTGGTGGTTTGAATCCCGGCCCGGGTGATCCCATGCCGAAGTGTCCTTGGGCAAGACACTGAACCCTAAGTTGCCCCCGATGGCAAGCTAGCACCTTGCATGCAGCTCTGCTACCATTGGTGTGTGAGTGTGTCTCATTTGTAAGTCGCTTTGGATAAAAGCGTCTGCTAAATGAATAAATGTAAATGTAAGAAATTCTGTGACAAATAAAGGACCGATCATTAAGCGTCCACTTGCAAGTGGCATGAAGAAAAATCTAGCACAACTAAACTTTATGCTAATGAGCATGTACACCACACATTTCACCACACAAGTCTTTTAGATGATCTCTAAACATGCTCCTACTTTGTAAAGTTGTTTTTTTTTTAAATAATATCTACGCGCTACGTAAGTAGCTTGCTTGTATTTCCCCTTCGCTTAGCTCTCATAGTAGCCTCAGGAACTTGTCTCTTCAAATGTCATGTCATTGGTTGTCTCCCTGGTGTGTCTTGATTACTCTCACCTGTTTTCAGTTTGCCCCTTAATTACTTTGCGTTTTTTAAGCCTTGCTGTAGTGGGGCGAGCTAATGCTGAGTGTTTCGGTACCTGACTGTACCAAGGCTTTAATTCTGTGCTGTGATATTCTGGTGCTTGATCTCGTTCTGTCCGACTTCAAGTCACGTTCTGGAATTGTTTGCCAGCTCTTTTTGATAGAAATCAATAAACAATTATTGTTAATGTTTACTATTACTGTTACCACCCGGAAGTTGAATGTTTTCTTGTAACAACACATACCGAAGTGTCCTTGGGCAAGACGCTGAACCCCAGGTTGCCCCCAATGGCAAGTTAGTGCCTTGCATGGCAGCTCTGCTACCATTGGTGTGTGAGTGTGTGTGTGTGAAAGGGTGAATGAGACACAGTGTAAAGCGCTTTGGATAAAAGTGCAATATAAGTGCGCCATTTAAATGACAACACATTTTTAAAAAACGTTTTTGTGCATCTACCATACACGTCATGGCAGGCTGTTACTGTAGAAACAAGAAGATATTAAAACAAGCACATTAATATAAATCTGTGATTGCCTTGCCAGACCTACTGTCTGATTTATTTATCGATCAGATTCGAGAACTCTGTGGTATACATTTTTTTTTTTAAAACAGCCTGAGAAATTGTAATTTTATCAGGTTTCCCCTGAAATCATGAAGATTATCATCACACACAGAAGATTTTAGTTCACATCCTACCGAGGGCCGAATACCTGTAGTGAAATATTTCTTTAACCCGAGCCGGTCCGGCATGCAGACCATAATCAGAGGATTTCCTCCAGCCTCATTAAAGCTGAGAACTGACTATGTCCACAGATCAGGACCAAATTAGATAAGAGACTCCTGATTGCAATTTGAGCTCTCATTATCCAAGTAAACAATTCCAAACTCATATTCATCTCAGAGCCTATTATCCGTCCTCGTCTATGAGCGACTAACGAGCGATCTCGTCTGTTCCATTTTTGGTAACGTTTACTCCTCGTCTAATTATTCGGTTTAGTAAAGCTAATGAGGTCATGCGTAAAAAAAAAAAAAAAAGTGTTTCATTGTTCTGTGTTGAATGTTTGACAGCATCCTTTCTATTTTGGTCGCATTCATATAAATCATTAGACCGAAGCTAATGGGAATCCTGATTCTGATCTGCGCTGGTTTTATTCAACTTAAACAGAGTTGTTTGATTCTATAGAATTGGAAATATGAAATCGTATGACCAGGATGATACACAGGATGATAACTGTCCAAGACCACATTACAGATATTTTATACATCATTGTGCATATTTACAGCTTTGATGACTTTGATGAAGTTGCAGTGGTTTAGCAGTCATATGATACTCTTTGACAGACCACAGACTATTTGTATTGGTATGAGGACATGTTTTTGGTTTTTCGACAGACACTTCAAAGCCTTTCTGTAAGTCTGTAGGTCTGTAGCCTTCCTGTAAGTACATGCAGGCTTTTACTCTTTTGAGGAAACATTTTACTGGCATTTTGATTGGTTTCTACCAACTAATGAAAAAATAAATGAAGGCTTTATGCTGGAAAGTGACAACACTCTTCCTTCATACATTTTCAACAAAAAGCAGACAGTGTTTTAAACAACTGTAGCCAAGAGTTCAAGGGTCATCATATTGGGCATCAGGTTGGACTAGCATTTCCTGCTTCAATAGGAAGACTATACGGCTTGACAGATAATCAGGTGGCCCATTGGTTAACACTTCGGGCTAGTGATCAGATTGTGAGTCCAAATCCTACCATCACCAAGCTGCAAATGTTAGGCCCTTAACTAGAGTCTAGGTCTTGGACTTGAGTCCGGTCTTGACGTGTTTTTTTTTTTTTTTTTGTATTGAATTGAATATGTCTCGTAATTTACTTGCATTTGTACTTGAATTTGCTTCGTCCTTGGGTATTAGTCTCTCTAAGAAAGTTTCGGGTAGTCTTTTTCTTTTTGCATGCACAAATGATGGTTTGGCCTTTGAAAATGATTTTATGGTTTTCGGTCTCCGTCTCTGGACTTTTGGACCCCCTTAAAACTCAATCTTGTCTAATCCTGGTTTTTCTACTTGGTGGTCTTGACTCCAACCCTAGTCTGATCTCTTCAACTGCTTAGATTTTTCCCGTCTCAACTGTAAGCCACTTTGAATAAAAGCATCATCCAGCTATCTAATAATTTATCACAAGAGTAGGTAACAACAAATACAACCTGTGTATGTTGTCCAAATGTGGCCTAATATGCAAAACGTAAGGGTGCACATTGCCATTTGAATATGGAAATGGATTTGTGTCTTAATAGGAGACTTTGTAGTTATATTTCCTTTAGTTGGACTTACAACGGTGATGAGAATAGGTCTGCTGAAAGAAAAACTTATGGCTTCTCAAATTTGGCCCCTCATCTGGTATTGTTTTTGTCATCTGGCCTCTGCTCTGAGTTAATGAAATAGTCCTGGTTTCACCATCAATTACACTGATATGGCAAAATGTTAAGACAGACACCAGTTTCCACTGCAACTTACAGTTGAGACAGGATACAACCGAGCACTTAAAGGTGAATGGTCTTGCCAAAGGACTCTGAGATTTGAACCTTCTGATTGTAGGCCAAAGCTTTAACCACTTGTGAAAGTACTGAATTGAAAATCTGACCATGGAATTGAACTTGCATGCCAAAAAACATGAAATTGTCCATCCATCCATCCATCCATCCATCCATCTTCAACCGCTTGCTCCTTTTCAGGGTCACGGGGGAACCTGGAGCCTATCCCAGGAGGCATCGGGCACAAGGCGGGGTACACCCTGGACAGGGTGCCAGTCCATCGCAGGGCACAATCACATAGACACTCACACACCCATTCATACACTACGGACACTTTAGACACGCCAATCAGCCTAACTTGCATGTCTTTGGACTGGGGGAGCAAACCGGAGTACCCGGAGGAAACCCCCGCGCACGGGGAGAACATGCAAACTCCGCACACACATGGCCCTGGCGGGACTCGAACCACGGACCCTGGAGGTGTGAGGCGGACGTGCTAACCACTAAGCCCATCAAATTGTCTTTAAGTTGAAATCATCTTACATTCATCCGGTGAATGGTTTTGGCTTTGGTTAGAAGATTTTGCCTTCAAAAACACACGTTTTTATACCCGTCCCCATGCACAAGAAATCAAAACCTTCCATTTCCATCTTGTTCGGACATCTCATAAGTGTTCCACCATTAGTTTTCTAGCAACTCATTCATCTGTGGGTGTTTTCCACTCGGCAGTAGACATCTCTCATGCTGTGGGTTGGCCAGTAGACCTGCGCACGGTGTGTGGGCCGAGCAGGAACGACTTATTACAGAGGAAGGATGTGTGGCTGCCTACACTGCTGTCTAAATGACTCATTACAGCTGCTTTTAGGCGACGAGATAATGGACTGGATGAAACGAAGGGCCAAGGTTCAGTACGCACCTTCTGGAAAACTGAGTTGTAGAACTTGAGTTTACAAGCCACATCAGTTGCAATCCAGCTAAAACTAAAAGACCTAGATCACTGAAGTACACACACAAGCGATGTCCAAGTGCAAACCACGGAAAAGTCTGGCACATTATATCCCAACAGCTTTTATGGTTAATGACTCATGAAGGTCCAAGGTGGCGCAAGTCAAAGATACACCCATCACTTCCAACATTCTTGACAAATCCAATCTGGGACAGGAAATAAATATAGACTGCATATAAATCTGATTTTTGGATGTGAATAACATAGTTATACAGTCATAAGTGTTAATAACTGTTATAGCTGTAACACACATACTCCTACAACTTTCTACAACTATATAAAACATAGGCATCGAAACAGACTTGTCTCGGTCTTGGAGACATTTTCTGTATTGGGCGGCTGTGGCTCAGTCGGTAGAGCGGGTTGTCCACTAATCCACTAATCGTAGGGTTGGTGGTTGGAATCCCGGCCCGGGTGATCCCATGCCGAAGTGTCCTTGGGCAAGACACTGAACCCTAAGTTGCCCCCGATGGTAAGCTAGCACCTTGCATGGCAGCTCTGCTCCCATTGGTGTGTGAGTGTGTCTCATTTGTAAGTCGCTTTGGATAAAAGCGTCTGCTAAATGAATAAATGTAAATGTATGTATTGACTTGTCTCAGACTTATTGGTATTTGTAGTTGGACTTGTTTCAGTCTTAGGCACTGGTCTCGCTACATAAGGTCTTGGGTCTCGATTGAGAACGTCATGATGTTTTATTTCTTTTCGTATGCACGAAATTTCTGACAAGAACAAATTACATCTTTAAACAGTGGTGCTATACACAAATGAAGGGGTGGTCTTGGTCTTGATTCGGTCACGCTTTCATTTGGACTTGTCACCCTTAAGACTCGGTCTCGTCTCAATCTCAGTTAGTCCTGATCTTGGACGTTGAAGAAGACTTTATCGTCACATATACATTACAACAAGCTTGTTACGAAGCTGGGGACAGACGTCAAACGGCACCACTGGAGCAGATCGGGTTAGGGGTCTTGCCCGAGGGCCCAACAGTGGCAGCTTGGTAGTGTTGGGGCTTGAACCCCTGACCTTCTGATCATTAACCCAGAGCCTTATCTTGACAATACGACACCGCACTACAACAAATGAGTAAAATGAACTTCCTGCAACTATACATTGAACAAATGCAATCATTGCATTGCTTTACACCAATTATTCCTCAATTTTTAATGTCAGAAATCCATTTTTGGGGGGTTTGTTTGTATGTAAAAGTTGGAATAGAAGCCTGGATGGAGGTTCAAGAGTTAACATTCTGCAAAGGAAAGTAATGTTTGACACACTACAAATAAACAGTCTGTGATTGTTTTATAGTGTATACCTCCAACAACCATGCCAATCTTTTGTTGTTGTTGTTGTTGTTGTTGTTTGACTTGCAATGAAACTCTGATGTAATTGTATCAGTGTCACGTGTCAACTCAGATGAACTTGATCAACTGTGCACACTTTTCCATCTTTCTGCATGGACTCTATAACTGCGTCCTGCTCCAGCAACTCACCTTATGTGTGCAGTTTCATCCTGGATCAGTGAAAAAGAAACAGGTCTCCAGAGGAAAAATACAAGAGGAATAGTGAAAAAAAAATCCAATGGAGCAGTAAAAAAAAAGAAAAAAAATCTCCTCCAGGTCGGTAATCCAAAAAAAAAAAAAAAAAGAAGAAAAATCTGAATGTTCTGGAAAAAAAAAATAAAGTTTCACACACAAAACCTTCAAAAAGCAAAGTTTCCTCTCCTGACTCCTGCTTCTCTGACTATATGATTTGGACTGCGAGGATTTTTTTCCACAGAGTCTGATGTCAGCAATAACGTGAGCGGCAGGAAACTCTAGGTCTAATCTCAGACAGCCACTTGGTGAGCGTCTAGTGCACTAGGTAGGGTGGATAATCCATTATTTTGAGCGCTATGTAGTGAACTTGTGTAAGGATGAGGAAGTTGTTTGGGAGTGAAGCTGCTGTTTTGGGGAAATATTTCGGTGTGTTTGGCGCCCTCTGCTGGATAAACAGAATGATGTCATCCATCCATCCATTTTCTATACTGCTTATCCTACTGGGTCACGGGGAACCTGGAGCGTATCCTCCTAGGGCAGTGATTTTCAAAGTGGGAGCCGCCAGGGGGCGCCCGGTGGGCCTCAACAATTTGGTGTGCCTTATCCCTCCTGCTATGTTTTCTATTTCTCACTCTCAGACAACCACACACACACACACACACGCACACACACACACACACACACACAATCAATTCCTAATGTAATTTAATGTAAAGATGTAAGATCCATCCATCCATCTTCAACCGCTTACTCCTTTTCAGGGTCACGGGGAACCTGGAGCCTATCCCAGGAGGCATCGGGCACAAGACCACGGGGTACACCCTGGACAGGGTGCTAGTCCATCACAGGGCACAATCATATAAGTATTAATAAAAACGGTGGATATATTCAGAAGTCTGTATTTTTAATGTGTTTTATAGACATCTTGCAAAAGGGGGCCAGTTTTATTTGTATATTAACAACGTACCTTGTCACAAAGCAGCTTTACAGAAATATTTACAGATGAGGAAGAAACCTTGAGAGGAAGCAGATTCAAAAGGAAACCCATCCTTATCTGGATGACACCAGATAGTGTAATTATAAATAATTAATATAACTGTGTGCTGCATGATAAAATAAACAGTGCAACTGTGTAATCAGGAAATTCACCACGGTTTCAACATTCAACTTTGAGGTCGCCGACGGAGACCCGAGCACAAAGTCTGTTGCTTGTGTCCATTGGTGTCACAAATCCGTCACCGCAAACTAAAACTACCAATCTATTATATAAACTATCAATTGCAGTCCATTGCCATCTTCGCGACTTCCAGGTGTGTCCCTGGGCTGTTCATATGGGGCCGTCCTCAGCAACAGCGAGTGGCCTCCAAGTGACGAGAACTCCAGAAGCGGGAGCAGAAGAACTCTTTTATCCAAAGCGATTTACAAATGAGAAAATATAAGCAAATCGATATATCAAGCGGAGAACAAAGTTCTAGAGAAGCAAAGTGCGCAGAGTAGAGGCGTAAGAGCCAGAGTAAGTTTTTTTTGTTTGTTTTTAATAATGTAGGGTTGGCATTTTAGGGGGTTAGTTAGTGGAAGAGGTGTGTCTTTAGCTGTTTTTTGAAGATAGTGACAGATTCTGTGATCCGGATTGAGGTTGGAAGTTCATTCCATCAGCAAGGGACAGTTAGTGTGAAGGTTCTGGAAAGGGACCTTAAGCCACGCTGAGTAGGCACTACTAAGTGTCATACGTTAACCGATCACAGATTGCGTGAGGAACGTAAACAACTACAGGAAGCAACTCTCATTAGATTAGTGGGTATGGGATCTAGTATACACATGGTTGATTTCTGATGTGTGGATAAGTTTTGTAAGCTCTTCCTGTCCAGTAGCGGTAAAGGACTTCAATAGGTCTTGGGAAACGATATTGGATCGTATCGTATCAGACTCAGTGGTATCGTCTAATATCGAATCTTCTCCTTATGAATCAAAAGCGTATCGTATCGTACCAGACTTAGCGGTATCGTCTAATACAAAAACGTCTCCTTATAAATCAAAATTGTATCATATAATATTGTGGTATTGTCAAATGTTGAACGTTCTCCATATGAGTCAAGATAATATGATTGTACAACATGATCTTATCCTATCATGTGGATTCCAGAGGGTGGATTAAAGTGTCCATTAAAAATATAATAATTAGATAAGTGGAAGTCCAATAATTAAAGATTAAGTGGATGTAATTGCAAATGACATATTAATTGTAAAGACTAATAAATCCTTTATTTCCCTTTTTTTATTTTTCTGTGTGGTGATGTGGCTAGCTGTCCTGCTAATACTCGCATAAGAGCCATATGCGTTGGGGACTTTTATTTTGAACTCGTGTCAGAAACAGTAGAGTTGCTGTAGAGAACCTGACCCGGAAGTCGAGTCCAGAGTAAAGACTAAAGTCCTCTTTTTGCACTTTTATGTTCATGTCTCCATGTTTCTCAGCTCTCCTTCAGTGATGAACAGGCTCAAGGTTGTTTCCCGCCATTTGTCACCGTCACGCGCGGAATGTCAGCCTTGCAGCGCGCGCGCTCCAGCTGACCCTCAAGACGTGGTGGTCGTTCACGGCTTACGGACTCCCATAGGGAGGGCCAAGAGGGGCTCGTTCAAGGTGTGTGCGCGCGCGCGGGTGCGCGCGCGCGTGCGCGATTGTTTTTCAAGGGGGTTTTGATATGTCAAAAAAAAAAAAAAATATCATGATACAGGTGAACACAGTAGATTAGTGCTGGACACGTATTGGCTACTTTTCGGAGTATTTCGCTCTGATTCGTCCATTTAAAAAAAAAAAACTATTTTTTGTAAATAAAATGTTCGTTTTCTAATGAAAGAAACGATATAATCATACACCTTCAGATCAAAAGCTTTTTTAGATCATGAGAAACATTTCAGTTGAGTGTCCAGTGGCTCAGTCGGTAGAGCAGGTGGTCCACTAATCCACTAATCGTAGGGTTGGTGGTTCGAATCCCGGCCCGGGTGATCCCATGCTGAAGTGTCCTTGGGCAAGACACTGAACCCTAAGTTGCCCCCGATGGCAAGCTAGCACCTTGCATGGCAGCTCTGCTACCATTGGTGTGTGAGTGTGCACTTGTAAGTCGCTTTGGATAAAAGCGTCTGCTAAATGAATAAATGTAAACGTGTCCATAAATCTTTGACCCCTTTGTTCCCTACAGGACACGACCCCAGACGAGCTGCTGAGTGCAGTGATGACAGCGGTGCTGAGGGACGTGGGACTGTCCCCGGATAAACTCGGGGACATGTGTGTTGGTGAGTCATTACTCCACGAGAGTCCAGCAGTGTTTCCCCAGCATGGACGCACTGTAATCATGTCCACACTTTATAGAAGGATTAGTGGGTGTGTTAGAGCAGGGACATTACTACACTGTCCTAATCAAAAGACAACCACAGTGTCATATCTACGTTTTTGGTTTTTTTTTTTGAAGGATGAAGAGTAATGAAATTTTACATAGTCTCACTTTTAAATAAATGGTTTTATAAAATGAAACTTCAAACTTGGTACAGTTTGGTACTACTATATTGCAGTAGTGCAGCTCTTGCATTTCCAGCAGCATTGTGCGCATCCATAAGTACACTGAGACAACTTGACCTTCTCTAACCATTTCTCTATCTGCATTTTCAAGTTTCTAAAATCACGGGAGTTATCGACTCCTAAAAGAAGGAACCGATTCTGAACAGCTTTAACGAGTCGTTAGTGATTCCAGACTTTACTTCCTGTACTAACCTACGTAGGTTTATAACATAAAAGCCCCGCCTCTGGTCTTCATCGGCTGCTCGCTGACAGACGGCGCTGAAACTCGTTAATGGTACTGGGCGTTTCCTTTTCGACATGTTGACAGCGGTAGACCAATCACAACAGACTGGGACATCTGACCAATCAGAGCAGAGTATGCTCTCTGAAAGTAGGTGTTTAGAACGAATCCTTTAGAAAGGATCATTTAACGAGTCGTTTGTGACTCGCGGCGGAGGTAACGCTGCAGTTTAAATGATGAGCACGTTAGAGTGTGTTTCTTTTTTACCTTGGACGCATGTAAATCTACTGTCTGAGGCATGTAAAACAAAATTAGACACGTTTCAAAACCATAATAGGTGCACTTTAAGTTTAACTCTGTTTACACCATATATGGTATGTAACCTCCATACTAAAAGGTTATTAATGTACTGTGTCATGAAGGTACTTGTGTACTATGATATAGAACAGGACCTTAATCTGTGTATATCTCAGTATAATCTTGTGGCTTTCATCCTATAGGTAATGTGTTACAGCCAGGTGCAGGAGCTGTGATGGCCCGGATTGCGCAATTCATCAGGTATAATGATGCACAATAGGATTTCATACTGATTTACAAATAAATAATAATAATAATAGCAGTATTTATATCAACTCATATGTGTTAAAATGCAATCATCTCTGATTTTCAGTGGCTTTCCAGAAACGGTGCCTGTGTACACGGTAAACCGTCAGTGTTCGTCTGGACTGCAAGCGCTTCTTAACATCGCAGGTGAGAATTTGGAGAACTCCAGAGCCCAAGAGTTAAATATGTTATGTCTTTGTGTTATGTAACAATAAGCTTTCTGGGTTTTTTTTTAAAGGTGGTATCAGGAACGGGTTACATGACATGGGCCTTGCATGTGGGTTAGTATTCGTTTGTGACATTATTTGTGAGTTATTCTATTGATAGCACCAAATAAGCGTCAAACTGTACCCAATTCAGAACTCAGAACGTGCTTGATGTAGAATTGACAAATTAAACCAATAATTGTCAATGAACATAATGCTTTATTCTTTACTTATACCACAGCGCTGATGAATTCTCAATCCTGATTGGTTTTCTTTTAACAGCAGCTCTGACAGTAGTGCTGGCTACAAGGCAAATTTATTCAGCATTTTAGGGGTTTTCAACACAGGAAAGTCTTCAGGAGAATTTTTTTGGCTTGTTAATTTCGAGAGAGAGAAAGAAGTCTGGTGAGGGATAGCAGGATGAATACAATGTAACTATAAAGGGATAAATATGATGAGTAATATTTTTAATGAATGAAACATTTATTTCCTAAATTGCTGTGGTGTAAGAGGAATAACTTAAGCTGAGGTCAAATGTAGAATTACGCAATATTTGCATCTATAGCATTTACGTTAAACAGAATAGTAATTTTTTATCAAAGTCACATGACTTTAATAGCCATTAGCTTACATTTATACAGTGCCTTGCGAAAGTATTCGGCCCCCTTGAACTGTTCGACCTTTTGCCACGTTTCAGGCCTCAAACATAAAGATATAAAA